>BMAO01001726.1:0-21030 GCA_019973975.1 Trichonephila clavata | reverse complement strand
GCCAAACTTTTTTTGATCATCGCCCCTATATAATTTTTCGAAATCTCCATAGACCCCCACAATTGTAATTTTCAGGTAATTAAAATAAAACTATATATTAGTCTAAATATTTAATAAATCAGAAACAGTAAGTAAAGTAGCTACAGATTTTTTACTTCTTAATGAGATGAGTGTGCCTGGTGTTTCTTGGCAAGGTTCGCTATATTGGGTTCGAAATTAGTCAATTTTAACCGTAAATCCCCTCGAAGCTCCACATTTAATTTATTTCTGTTTTTAGTTAAAATTGAATTAAGTGACTGAAACCGGCTTCAACCATATACGAACTTGGATACACCAGCATAAATGGCTGAGCCATTTCGTAAAGTTTCACATATTTTTGCTTTATATTTATATTAGTCCAAAATTTATGTATTGGCAACTTTTTAATAAGCGTTTTTGCTTCAAGATCGGACAATAGTTCAGCCAAGGTATCTTGTATGTTGATGTCGACGTTATCAATTTGCGCCGGAAAATGGCGCAATAATCCAATCAGGGATGTCGATGTTTTCAAATCAACAAAGCGCAGTTTAAAATCGTCGCTTAATTTTTGAAGATGATTTGTATATATTTCCAAGTCTTCTTCTTTTATTTTTAATTGTTGCAGATTTGAAAAATACTTATAATCCTTACGTAGCAATGAAGATCTAAATAAATTTAATTTACTTGGAAGCCTAACAGTATTGTCTGAGCTTGGATAATTGTTACATCTTTTCCTTGCAGTTTTGTTTGAACGTCATTAAATTTTCCAAAGAAGTCTGCTAAATAAAAAATATGGTTCTTATTGTTTTGGTGTTCATTGCTTAGAACAGGATTATTTCGTTCAGAAATTCTGTCGTGGAGTCAAATAATTGACGAGCCGTTGCAAGCATACACCTCTAGACAACCTCTAACCTCGATGTGCAGAAGTATTGGTTAAAATACTCATTGTTTTCCTCACAAGTTTGGCAAATAATCTTGATTTAAGAGGTGTTGAGCTTTAATTTGATTAATAGATTTAATACAAAACTGTAAAGCTTCATATAACTCTGAACTCAGATATTTTGCTACTAAGCTGTGTCTATGCAACACACAATGAATAGTACGAATACGGGCACTTTTTCTTTGAGGCATGTAGCAAAACCTCGGTAACGCCCTACCATAGAAGGTGCGCCATCTGTGGCTACTGCTATTATATTTTCAAGCGGAATGTCATATTTATTTTAATATTCTTGTAAACATCTAAAATTGTCACTCCCTTCCAATCGGTTTCAAGATATTTAGCAAATAAAAATTCAGCAATGACTTCTCCTTTAATTTTACTGAAATATCTAACATACGCCATAAGAATAGCAGAAACGCCAAAAACAGATTCATCAAGTTGTATAGAGACTTTGCAATTTTTTTAGCTCCGAAACTACTGTGTTTTCTATTTCTTCGGCCATTTCGTCAATACACCGTTTTACAGAGTAGTATGCCACTTAATGGCAAATTAGTAGAGTCTTTTTTCATCACATTCTCAATGACGTCTTTATTTCAGGTACTACAATTTCTTCTGTGATTGTGTGGGGTTTTCCCTCTTTGCTATATTAAGCGAAATCTTGTACGAAGCAATTAATCCTCCTTCATTTTCAATTTCAGTAGACTGTTTCATAAAACTTTTTAGAGTTGGTGGACATGTGAATTTTTCTTTGAGTTTTTTGAAAAATTCTAATTCTTCATTTTTTTTATCTGAATGAAGCCTTTCAAGATGATCTTTCATTTTTGACGGTTTCATGTATTCATTTCCAAAAGTTTTTTTCGCATATAAGACACATAGGAATAGTTTCATTTGTCGGTGAACAAATAAATCCAATTTTAAGTAATCCAATGAATAATACCGACATTTCTTTTTAGATACTGAAGCTGTCATTTTAAATTAGAGTTCTGTAAATAAGTTAAAATTAAGTTGGTATATTATACTAATCCCATTATTAAATCTTACCTTTTCACAAGTAACAATATTTAAAATTGATATCAAAACTAAACGAATAGTTTTATAGAAACAATAACTAATTATCCAATGGTAGATATAATAGTAGTAATAATGACACTATACAAGCATTTAATACTGTTCACAGTTCACAAAGATAGCTGAAAATGCATATGATATTTGCGTTTGTAGCATCCAGTGTAGAATTGGACAAGCGCGCATATGCATCTGACTCATATGCAAGGCTCGTATGGTTTGCGATGGAGACGAAGGGCGAACCAACGACACGATGCGTAACTGCCGTATAAAAAAGAAGAAAATTAAAAGAACTAAAACCACAAACATAAGAAGAAAGAAAACGGAGTACTGAAGATTCCCTTCGCGCTTAATGCATAGAAAGCCAACGGCAGTGTCGTCGCTCGCCAAGTCTGCGCCAAAGGCTCCTAATTGGTTGATGGGTTCACCAGCAAGAGACACGGAATAAGCCTCAATCGCTCTTCTGGCTACATACTATGAGTCGTGCAAATTACAAACTGGTCACAAGGTCAAGTTGTGACGTCACGGTATACATACGAAAACCCATAAGGAAAAAAGGGCAGATTGTTTTCTGATTTATTATTTTATTTTCTATAAAGAATATAATATTAAGTCAATTATAAAAATATTTTAAATTTTACGTACGCAGTTAGATATGTGTGATTTGCGAATAAAGAACTGTTTTTCCTTCGAGTCCCAATAGACCCCCATTCGATCCCTTGGGTCAGATAGACCCCATACTGTTGTTAAATAGACCCCTAGGGGTCTATATAGACCACTTTGGCGACCCCTGCCTTAGGGATAGATTTGGCATCTTGCATGAAGTGAGAGGGTTTTTAGATGTGGGGAGTCAGTCAAATTTTATTACTAAGGATTGTGCGGATAGATTGCAATTAAAAAATGAGAAAATTAATTTGTTAGCATCTTGTTTAAATGAAACGACAATGGCAATAAATGGGTACGTTACAACCACCATAAGTAATGACGATTTAAGTTTCAAAAAAGAGCTAAATTTATTAATTGTAAAAAAGATAACCGATTTGACTCCGAGTAAAATAATAAATGTATCATTAGATAAACCAAACGAGATTAAACTAGCAGATTATAAATTTAATATTCCTGGTAAAATTGATGTGTTATTAGGGCGGAAATATTTTACGAATTACTGAGACCAGGCCAAATTTATTGTGGAGATTCTCGACTACTATTACAAAATACTGTGTTCGGATATGTCGCTAGCGGAAGTGTAGGAGGTGAAGTGAGAAATAATAATATTCATTGTGGGTTAATAAGAGATAGTAATGAGTTGAGTGATGATTTTAATTTAGTGAAAGGACAACTCGGAAGTCTTATGAGAAGCGTGCAAAGTGATAAGGTGTTGTATTCTGAGTATTGTAAGGGTATAAAGAATTATTTTGATGAGGGAATAATTGATGAGGCAACAAATCCTTTTATTTCAACAAATAACCCAGTGTTTTGTCTTCTTCACCAAGTGATGATAAAAAACGAATCTCTCGCAACGAAACTGCGAATAGTGTTTGACGCTAGTGCACACAAAAGAACGGTGTTTGAAAAGGAAAGGAGATTGAAAACAGAAAGTTGCAAAATAATGCAAGAGCAAAAGCAATATAAAGGTGAACGAGCCAAAATGCTTAGTGTTGATCCAGATGCTGTAGCACAACCTGTCGCTATTGGGGAAGAAAAATGTTTATCTAGAGACTCATTTAATGTACCGCCAATTTCTGCTGATGAGGAGATGTATGAAGAAAAAGAAGAAACATCAGTCGATGTGATAAAGGATAAAGCTAAAGAAGATGTTAATCCTGTGTGTTTTAACTCGAATTTAAAGGCCTCAAGCAACGTTATACTTGTGCCCCATCATTTGTGTTTCAAACGTAAAAATCCGCAAGATAAACGAGAAGTAGAAAGACATGCTTTGGAATTGCTTGACTTTATCAAACGATTTGGTATTATGAGAAGGCGACAAGCATTGCAAGAAAGAACGAAGACAACGAAGGCTAAACTGCGTAAAAGAGTTAGACTCAAACTGAGATTTAGTGAATACTCTCAAAAACATCAAAATAGTGTTTTTAAACGGCGATCGCAATCGGAAGTGACCATCATGGAGATTTGTGTTGTGAAGGAAAAGCGCAGCCTGTGCGGGACAAAAAGAAATAGAGTGAAAAGAGCACAGCAGAGACCCCTTCCTTGGACGGCATCAGGCGAAAAGTTACAAGGTGAAATCGGAACCCTGAATGGAAAACTACCGAAGTCCTTCATCTCGCGAGGGGAGAATTCTTGCGGGGACCGAGAATGTCCCCCTCCTCTGCACCACGAGAAAACACAAGGGGAACCGGACATTTGTCCTCCCCCCAAACAAACACTTTTGAGGAGGAGCCCAGGAGGTAATATAATCAATCCTTATCTAGGTTGTACATTGAAAATTCATATAATGTATCCTTATTATTAATTTTTTCTGTTATCGTTGTATATGCATATATGTTAACCTTAATATTCCTTTAAAGGTGAAATTTTCATAGTTTGCTAAGAAACTGTCTATCATTGAATTATATACGTATTTAGTGTTGTTTGCATGTGAGCTCTTAAAATTAATTCAATAATGCTATTTGTGAAGCTTGATATTTATAGTAAAATAATTTTGGTTTGTTTACTTGCTATTTGAATATAGAGAGTGAAAAGTTAAGAGAGCATTTTGTTGTATCATAAATCTTAATTCTTTTCTAAACTATTCATTACTTAGATTTTGTGAAATTTCCCCTGTGTGTGTTTCTTTGTAAGTAAACAGTATTGTCTTCATTGTTCAACAGTTTTTAGGATATGAAGTGATTTTTATGTACCTATATGTTTCTAGTGTAGTGTTTTTTGGCAAAACCTGTTACGTTTTCACAAGTTATGGGTCAATTGCCAGCCGAGAGAATATCTCAAGAGTTTCCTTTTAGCAAAGTGGGAATAGATTTTTGTGGAAATTTTTGGATTAAATATCCTAATCAAAGAAAAGGAGTTTTAAATAAAGTCTATGTGTGCATTTTCGTGTGCATGGTGACAAAGGCGTGTCACCTCGAAATAGTTACAGAATTTTTTAGTGAGGCTTTCATTGCAGCTTTAAAAACGATTTTTTTAGTAGACGAGGAAAATCGGAACGTATATTTTCAGACAATGCTACCAATTTTGTTGGCACGCAATTAGAGCTAAAAAGACTTAGAGAAATTATGAGTAATAGCAACAGTAATTTGAGTAATTTTTTGTGTGAAGAACGTGTTGAGTGGAGTTTTATTCCACCAAGAGCACCAAATTACGGAGGCTTGTGGGAGGCTGGAGTGAAATCCGTCAAATATCACCTCAGGAGTGTAATGGGAAATTTAAGATTTACATACGATGAATTTTTAACTATTCTTAACCAAATTGAGGGAATTCTTAACTCGCGTTCCCTCTATCCCTTGTCGTGTGACCCTGATGATTTTGAAGCTTAGACTCCTGGTCATTTCCTAGTTGGAGCCTTTGCAGAGCCAAAAGTTTAACTGAAGTGTCTGATAACAGGTTAAAAGTGTGGCAAAAGCTAACAAAAATTGTGCAACAGATTTGGAAACGTTGGTCAAATAATTATTTAAGTACACTTCAAAATTGAAATGAATGGTATTTTGCAAAGAATAATGTAAAAATAAGTGATATGGTATTTCTGAAAGAAGATAATTTACCTGTGTGTAACTGGCCTCTTGGTCGAATTCTTGAAGTGTATTATGGTAAAGATAATAAAATAAGAGTAGTGTTAGTGAAAACTAAAAATGGAGTTTTTAAACGTCCTATAACGAAACTTTGTGTTTTACCCTTTTCAAGTGAATAATGTATGTAAAAATTTCAAATCTGTATTTTTTCAATTCAATTTTGTGTATTTGAGTACTTTACCTTTTTGTGTATTGTTGTTTTTATATTGTGCATTATTGTGAATTGTTGAATGTGTCATTCAACCCGGGGGTGGATGTTCAGTGTTGAACAAATAATTCTTGTGACGCCCACAATAACAAGTGAATATTTGTCGCGAGAGGGCGCTGGTGTGTATAGAGTCAATGTATGTGTAAACTTTGTGTAAGAAAGAGCGTATGGAGAACGCTCTAATAAAATTCTTGTTGCAACGGTTTCGTGCCATTTAATTTGTGGTGTAAACAATTATAGAGATAAAACAAAATGTGCAAACCAGTACCAGTGCGTGTAGAGAGGGCTTAATATTAGAAAGTGACACTTTGAGTTTTCTATATTTAGCTGAGATCTATACTTTGCCTTCAAAGCAGCCACCACAGAAAATCCGGTTTCACCAAGATAGGATGTTGAAAATAGGGTAATATAGTATTCGAAATGCTTTTGTTTCCACTGTAGAAAATTCATCATTCACCTCTGCCCAAAATTCAAAGAGCGATTTTTTACAAAAGACTTTTAATTTCTCCACTGGATGTAAAATCTATGAATATTTCTTCTTCGGCAGTTGAGAGCCCTTCTGAGGTATTTTGAAATGGACCCCTAACACACTCTTAACTTACTATCAAGCTATCCTCAGCACACACGCAAGAAAATATTTTTTTAAAATTCTTTGCCAACATGGTTAAATGATTTTCAAAACAACTTCCACGAGTTCTTCGGATTTGTAAGTTTTCACGCAACATACAGGGGCTTTTTGTTCTCCATTTACTTCAGTAATGGTAAATCCAAAATTTAAGCATTCTTCTGAATATTGCCTTGATTTAATTTTCGGAACCATGCTCGTTTGTCTACTTGTTGATACTTTATTATCGTCGAATGTTCACTTACGACTTAAAAGTGTATCTATGATTTTGTTTTAATCTACTACCGTAAATAATTAATGCTGCTAATTACAACTAACAAGCGCGTGCAAGTTATAAAATGCACATTCAAGATAGATTCGATAGCTATAGAAAGAAGTATCGATTCGACCAAAACTGACTGGAATTGTACGAGGTACAGCAATTTTACATGCTTTGAGCAGACATCCAATAGGTTGCCTAGACTCACGCAAACGTTCACGAAATGTCAGATATGGTGGAAATGATGGGGAGCAACAGACTAGACCAGGGATACTCAACCTTTTTGCTGCCGTGCCGCATACATATATTAGCTGTTTCACGTAGGCCGCATAGATATGGCTATTTCACACGGGCCGCAACATGAGAATTAATGGGGGAGGGATGCTTTAAGATCAGGATAACATAGAAAATTTAAAATGTGGAAATTGATCAAAATATTAAAACTTCTATTTTGCTTTTTTTAATTATTTTTTTATATTTATTTTTGTCACTGAAATTTTCTAAATGGAAGCATTTAAGACTATTCTTTCACAATTTCTGCATCAGTAAGCGGTTTCATATGTTAATCAATAATGTAACAAATTTCATAGGGTGCCTTTGTTATCGCTCAAACATTATCACTGACAAATGTTTTTGTTTTTTTTGCTGTTGTTAAGATTATTTAAGAATGCCTATTTATCATCTCTTGAAAGAGATCTTCGAGGAAAAATGTCATTGAACGATTCCTGATTATTGGTATTTTTTAAATGCACTTTCGTTATAAATCAAACAATTACTGAACCACTACAAAATAGTCGATTTCCCAATTATCTTGAAACAATCTATTTTCTTCGAATATTTTTCACTTACCATGATATGAAAGATAGTTAAAAATTAGTTCCACTCATAAAACGGTCACTTCTGCACTGTTGTCTATTGTCCCTAATCAGAAAAAAATATCAATTCACACCCATACGACATCGACAGCAAAAAAAAAAATTGATATATTTGATTTCTAGCAAAGAATTTCCCACCAAATTTTTATAAATAAATAAATGAGTGTCTCAGAGTAATGGGTATGACCGAGCCAATTAAAAAGGTCCGGTAGGCCGCAGGTTGAGTATCGCTGGCTTCAAAGTATTTAAAAATCATTGAAAAACAGTCTCAATAACAGTACCACTGTTAGTTGTCGAAACATTTTGATTTGTGTTCATTTCGAGCTTGAGTTCATCTTTCAGAAAAGCTATGAGCGGCTCAGCTTCTGGCAAACTGAAATTAACGTTAAAATAACAACCAAAATAATGGGAAGCGAGTGATAGTTTTTTAAAAAGGGCAGAACCACCACCTTCAGTATACAGTAAAAGTACAAAATGCAGGAAATCTTTAATTTTTTTTAACTGTTTGATTCGGAGAAATGTATGCAACCACCAAAATTACTGTTTGTCCATTTTCAAACACAACGAGCCCTGAGACTTTGACATTTGAGCGTAAGAATTGCAAGTTTATTCTGGATGCAGTCTAATAAGACTTGCTGGTATGTGCGGAAGGCTGACGGATCAATTGCTACTAGAGTTGGACCCTGATACGAGGGTAGCAAAGAGACACCATCAAGCGCATGCTTAAAAATTAGAAATATTAGAGAAAATCTAAAATACAAGTTTACTCAATCAGTTAGTTTTTTTCATTGAGAAATCTTTGTTAATCGCAATTAAAAATATTATATTGTCAACGACAGGAAATAACCTCAAAGTAAATGATACGTACTTAAATATTTATTCAAATCGTACTTTTTTAAGAATGATAAGCTTTGTCAGACGCTTAAAAGGAAATATAATTATTAATATATAGTTTACACATTTTTAAATAGATCCTCAGATTTCACACACAACGAGCCCTGAGACTTTGATATTTGAGCGTAAGAATCACAAGTTTATTCTGGATGAAGTCTGATAAGACTTACTGGTATGTGCAGAAGGCTGGTGGCTTAATTGCTACTAAAGTGGGACCCCAAGACGAGGGTAGCGAAGAGTCACCACCAAGCAAGTTGATTGGTCAAATCAAACAGTGCACACTTCCCTGACTTCCTGTTACGCATTTCCGTCCCCTTTTCACGAAATCACTCCAAAAAATATCCAGCAACCGAGAGTAAAGACATTACACATAAAAAAATCTCGCAAAGACAACTTGCTGAATGAAAACCAAGATCCATATCTGATGCTCCTTTGTAAATCACATTTCTTCTTATCGATCCTATTTCTACAAGTCGAAACAAATCTATGTGTAAATGCTCTGGATCTTAATTTCATAATATTGAAACACTTCCCACAAGCGGAAATCTTTTTAAATAAACCTGCTGTTCTTAAGAAATCCAACAACAGGTCAGAGTTATTCTTGTAATTCAAAAACAAAATCAAATGTTGGAACATCATTTTTGCCAAAATGTTTTCCATTTGCTCTACAATATAAAAAAACTCCAAAAAATCTGCTCGAATGCCTGGACTATACAATGGATTGATTATTTGGCAATCACATTAGCAATAGGAGTACTGTCAACAGAAGCCATGTTAATAAATATTTCTAAATAGTATTAAATGCTACAAAAATGTCTATAATACAAAGGAAGAAGTTAAATTGTAATAAATATATTTAAATGAAAATAATCTTAACTCTAAATATACAAAAAATATCAAGAATTAAATGCTACAAATTATGATGAAATCAATTAAAAGTATAAATATAATAAGATGCTAA
Source organism: Trichonephila clavata (assembly GCA_019973975.1). Lineage (NCBI taxonomy): Eukaryota > Metazoa > Arthropoda > Arachnida > Araneae > Nephilidae > Trichonephila > Trichonephila clavata. The sequence goes on along the minus strand of BMAO01001726.1, from coordinate 11,442 downwards.
TATTCCTAATTCTAAGAGCCATATCACTAATGCTAAAGAGCTGTATCACTAAAGCTAACATCTTATAGCTTATTAAAAAAAGCTTATATAATAAAATAATAGCTAATATAATAAAAAAATTTAAAATATACAACCAGGTTTTTAACAAACAGTTATCTCCAATAAGGAAAGTATTTTTAAATCTCAAAGCAGCACAAAGTATAATGGCTAGGTCTTCCAAAAAAGTCGGGTTATATACGAACTCGTTCAAAAAAATGTTGCCAGGATGAATAAGTTAAATATGCAATCAAGTTGAATTAAGTGTCAAAAAAATGAATGTTAATTAAACAATTAGTCAAATAATGTGTTAATTAGTTGAATAATTAGCTTTATTAACTAAAACAGTATGCATAATTAATTACTGAAACAATGGAAGAAATTTGGCTAGTGCTTAGGGTTGCAGGGAATGAACAAATCAGCATGAAAACAACCACACAGAATGATAAGTGCCCTTTTTGGGGAGAGATTGGCGGTCAGGTCTCATCAATATCTAAGGGGACAAGGAAAACAAATAAATATGCATGATTTACAATTTCAAAAACCTAGGCACAAACAGGCTCGACCAATGGCCGCATTTCGACTAAATGTGTTCAATGATTGTTTATGGTATTAGGCTAGGCCTAGAGATGGACAACGATCATCACGTAATAATACAGTCTTCCCACTTTAACCAGCTAATATGCAGTTTGAAATTCTCTGTTTTTCGGTGAATAATTGATCATTAAAATTATCTGGATCATGATTTTATTAAAAGTCGAGAACGAAATGATGCCCTCAAAGAGGCCCTGGCTTAAGACGTCGATCTTTAGAACTTCTAGTTTTCAGATGACATAGAATGTATCAACACTATTACCCCAGGAATTTATTTTTTAAGGAATGTATAAAAAAAAGAAATGGGTGCACATGAATAAACATATCTTTAGTGTAAATAACACTTGAATCATTTTCAAATGATATAACTTAACTATGCATGACATAATATTGAATGTAGTAATGATAAATTGGAATTTTTTCAAATAAATCTCATTTCCATTTTAAATTTATAAACACATTTCTTATACTAGTTTCATAAAGATTCAATCTGAATCTTTTAAAAATTATCTCTGTTTTTGGAATATAGTATGGTTATGTATATACGAAGGCTGTTCAGAAAGTATCGATACTGAATTTATTCGAGAAAACCCCCAGCGGAGGGACTGTGCGCATCATGCACGTGCATATTTCACCTTGTCTCACAAAATTCGGCAGGTCTGTACAGCGCGCCGTTCAGTCACACTGACTTCTTTCACGTGGAGTGTTTGCGTGCGTTCGTCAAAAAAAGAAAATGTGTGAAAACACGGATTAGCGAATCTGTATCAAGTTTTGCTTTAAGCTCCGTAAAATGGGCACCAAAACCTACGAGATGATGAAAACAACATTTGGAGATGAGGCAATGAGTCGTGCTCGGGTTTTCGAGTGGTTCCGGCGATTCAAGGAGGGTCGTCAATCAGTGAACAGTGATCCCCATTCTGGACGCCCATCCACCTCTCGCAATGAGGACAAGATTGCACAAGTGAAGGCAGTGGTGCTGATTTTTCCTCTTTCCCAAGATCAAGAACACCTTAAAAGGACACCGGATTCAGGACATTGAAACCATAAAACAGAATTCGACACAGCAGCTTCAGGCCATCCCAAAGTCTGAGTTCCAGAAATGTTTCGAGGACTGGAAACATCATTGGGCCAAGTGTGTTACTGTCAATGGAGCATATTTCGAAGGAGATTGACTCAAAACGTGTTTATGTATGTATGTTTTTGCATAATAAATTCAGTCTCGATACTTTTTGAACAGCCCTCGTATATATATAAGGTAAGATAAACTTAATAATTCTAAAATATAATAAAGATTTAAAAATACATTTAGGATTTTAAGAAGTTAATTTATTCAATTGGTCAGGGTTTTATACGTGAAAGTTAATATTTCATATAATGCATAAAAACCAACTATGAATTTCAGAATGAAAAGAAAAATAACAAATTTAGAAAACATGTAAAAAACATTTAATTCAAATAAAAATATGAAATATGTACCAGTGTTCAATATTTACAAAAAATATCACATGAATATAAATTTTAAAATAAACTTCATCTAGAACAAAATAAACATAATTACACTATAAACATCATAAAAAGTATGCATTTCACCAAAAATAATTGAATTTCATTAAATGTATTTTTACCAAAAAAGTAATTCATGTAAAAATATTTGGTACTTTCTCACTAACCATATAACTACAATTTATCATTAAATATTTTACGAGTATGACAAATTACTTTATCTAAAGGAAATCTACAATTTTTATCAATTTGCAAAAGAGTAAGATATTTTTGAAGTCATCTTAAAAACAATTTGAGGGGGGGGGGGATAAAACACTTAGTGTTTCGATGCATCACCAACGACATCTGGTTAATATGAAAGTACCAAAGATTCTTCTCCATCAAGATATATAGCAAATATTAATTCAAATTCTTAAAGGAAAACATTCCTTTAAAAAATTTTTCAATTTTGTATAGCAAGAGAAAAAAAGAACTTTACATGTTAATGATCCAATCTGGTGAAAAAAAAATTCACCAATACAAATACTTTATCTTTGTTAATAAAAAGCTCAAAAATAAAAATATATATTTCAGGTACTGTACTATATATGTAAACACATATATATATATAGGAGAAAGCATCATAAAACTACTTGAGAGATTTTCAAGTTTTCATTTTGAAATTATCTAAATTAGTAACATTTAGTTCAAATTAAAGAATGTTTTGAAAAATCACCAATTTTTTTGGCAAGTTATGTCACCAAGGAAAATAAAAGGTTAAATTATTTTTAATCCTGGTAGAAGTGTGGAAATTCAACATACAATAATTTTTAGAAATAGGCTTAGTTCCTACATAAGAATTGAACTAGAAAAGTAGTTGTAAAAAGACATTTAATTAGAACTATGCAAGTAGAATAATTATCAATACTACTGCATTAAATTAATAATAGAATAAAAAGAAACCTTTTTTTTTGTAAGTGATTCAGAATAACCATGAACAAATAGTTCAATTTATCATCATAATCACTTCAAAAACATTAAGCCACCCAAGCAGAAAGCAGAGGGAATCAAGGTACCCAGAATCTGGTCCAAAAAATCATAAAATTGAAAAGTCTTTCAATCAAACTTACACAAAAAATTTAGTACCGCAATAAGTAGGCAATGACTAGCTGAGATAAAATTTCATTCATCAATGGCAATTTTTTAAGTCTTTCATACAAAAGGAACATACAGATATTGCAAATGAGTAATTAAAATTCAAATCATAAAGACTTAAAAAAGTTCTGAAGAGTCGCATTGTGTCAAGCATACACAATAAATTTTCACTGGCATATCTGAAGTCTGTTCTTACATTCGAAACTGAACTTAAATGAAAATACTGCCAAATAAATAAAACTTTTGCACACAATATATAAATTTCAGAAAAATATTGAAAAAAATTACCACAGTTACTAAAATTGTCTAGTATTTACAATTTCACTAGCATACCTTAGCAAGGTACAAAAAATATTTTAAGAAGTTAATTTATTCAATTGGTCAGGGTTTTATACGTGAAAGTTAATATTTCATATAATGCATAAAAACCAACTATGAATTTCAGAATGAAAAGAAAAATAACAAATTTAGAAAACATGTAAAAAACATTTAATTCAAATAAAAATATGAAATATGTACCAGTGTTCAATATTTACAAAAAATATCACATGAATATAAATTTTAAAATAAACTTCATCTAGAACAAAATAAACATAATTACACTATAAACATCATAAAAAGTATGTATTTCACCAAAAATAATTGAATTTCATAAAATGTATTTTCACCAAAAAAGTAATTCATGTAAAAATATTTGGTACTTTCTCACTAACCATATAACTACAATTTATCATTAAATATTTTACGAGTATGACAAATTACTTTATCTAAAGAAAATCTACAATTTTTATCAATTTGCAAAAGAGTAAGATATTTTTGAAGTCATCTTAAAAACAATTTGAGGGGGGGGGATAAAACACTTAGTGTTTCGATGCTATCACCAACGACATCTGGTTAATATGAAAGTACCAAAGATTCTTCTCCATCAAGATATATAACAAATATTAATTCAAATTCTTAAAGGAAAACATTCCTTTAAAAAATTTTTCAATTTTGTATAGCAAGAGTAAAAAAGAACTTTACATGTTAATGATCCAATCTGGTGAAAAAAAATTTCACCAATACAAATACTTTATCTTTGTTAATAAAAAGCTTAAAAATAAAAATATATATTTCAGGTACTGTACTATATATGTAAACACACATATATATAGGAGAAAGCATCATAAAACTACTTGAGAGATTTTCAAGTTTTCATTTTGAAATTATCTAAATTAGTAACATTTGAATTTTTTCTGTCACCAATGAAAACAAGCACCAAAATATTTTTGGAATTCCAGCATCATAATAATAAGCTGCATAAGTATATTTACACAATGATTTTATTTACAGAATGAAAATGCAGCTTTCTTCATTATATATAAAACACTAGTTTTATGAAATCATGGATTTTTTTACTTGTCATTTTCATTCATGAGAAAGTGCCCGCATTATTGATATAACAAAACCAAGCTTTTAAATTTTATCATGTACAAAAAGAATGCAAAACAAGTTCAAATTAAAGAATTTTTTGAAAAATCACCAATTTTTTTGGCAAGTTATGTCACTAAGGAAAATAAAAGGTTAAATTATTTTTAATCCTGGTAGAAGTGTGGAAATTCAACATACAATAATTTTTAGAAATAGGCTTAGTTCCTACATAAGAATTGAACTAGAAAAGTAGTTGTAAAAAGACATTTAATTAGAACTATGCAAGTAGAATAATTATCAATACTACTGCATTAAATTAATAATAGAATTAAAAAAACCTTTTTTTTTTGTAAGTGATTCAGAATAACCATGAACAAATAGTTCAATTTATCATCATAATCACTTCAAAAACATTAAGCCACCCAAGCAGAAAGCAGAGGGAATCAAGGTACCCAGAATCTGGTGCAAAAAATGTCCAAAAAATCATAAAATTGAAAAGTCTTTCAATCAAACTTACACAAAAAATTTAGTACCGCAATAAGTAGGCAATGACTAGCTGAGATAAAATTTCATTCATCAATGGCAATTTTTTAAGTCTTTCATACAAAAGGAACATACAGATATTGCAAATGAGTAATTAAAATTCAAATCATAAAGACTTTAAAAAGTTCTGAAGAGTCACATTGTGTCAACTTTACACAATAAGTTTTCACTGGCATATCTGAAGTCTGTTCTTACATTCCAAACTGAACTAAATGAAAATACTGCCAAATAAATAAAACTTTTGCACACAATATATAAGTTTCAGAAAAATATTGAAAAAAATTACCACAGTTACTAAAATTGTCTAGTATTTACAATTTCACTAGCATACCTTAGCAAGGTACAAAAAATATTTAATACATAAAAATAAAAATGGAGTATTCAGAACTATGGGATACTCATTAGACAGCCATACCAGCAGGAATAAACCTCAACTTGGATTTATTTTCATCATAATTGTCCTCATTTCTAATTTCTTGTCGAATAGATTCCCATAAATGTGAACAGTCTACGGAGGAACCAGTTTTATATGAACGTAATGTAACTTCAAGAAACTCTTGGTTTCCACTACTAGTAACCTTTGAATGGAACACTGGCAGTTTTATAACTTGAGTATTTTCACTTACACTATCACCCACTTTTTCACATTTGGTCTCGGAAAACATCTTTAGTTTACTAGTTCTGGCAAGATGTTCTTTTAATGTAGCTTCAGTTTCCTGAACAGGATCACTATTTTTCACATCTAAATGACGATTAACTTCAATGGAGTCGGATACTGGTTTCACATGGTATTCTTCAGTGCAATATTGATCATTATTTTTACTTGTAGAAGACTCTTTGACCATTTCCTTCGGTTTTGGTTCCATCGAGTTGAGTGTCTTGTGTGTATTAATATAAGCATTACGTTGTTTCAATATAGTCTCAAGACTTCTTGCTTTTTCAGTTTTCTGAAAAGTATCATTTATTTTCACAACTGAATTATGACTAAAATCAGCGGATAGAGGTGAAGGTTTCATTTCTTCGTCTTTACGAGAATTTGATGAATCAACTGATATCTGATCGATATTTTTGTCCGATTCACTTTCTGAACACTGTTTTTCCATATTCTTCTTCAGGTAATAATTTTCATAGTCTTCAATGGGATTGGCCAATTTACGATACGGAGGTCCAGATGCTACAACAGGCTGAATTTCCTTGTATCTATTATACCGAACAAGTTTCACTCCTTCTAGCCATGTTTCAAATGGTAATTTTTTTGTAACAGGAGGGCAGATCTGAAGTTCTTTATCGGATGAATTTCGAACCACATCAAGATATGTGTTGGTAACCTTCTGAAGAGGAAGTAAAACAGCTTTTTTTGTCTTATCTTTCAACATTCGAAGATACACTACATTTTTTATTATAATATCTCGGAATCCGTGTTGCAGTGGACGCCTTCCATAGTAGTTTACACTTCTTTCATTCTCATCAAAGCATAAAGATTCATATAAATATTCATCAGGAACATCTAAATAGTGGCTCAAGCAAGCATTAAGGGTATTCACTCGCTGGATAACTTTAGTACCCTTATTCTGTTGCATCATTACAACTGAATCAGCTGCTTGTGTATCAAAAACATTTACAAGACGAACATTGTACAAACGGTACAGGCAGTCTGATGCTAGACGGCAATCATGAAATACTTTTTCAATCTTAGAGCTTTCAAGAATTGATTTCAAGCCACTGTGAAAGGCTGTTTCACCTAGCATTAAGATATCAAACAAAAATGTGCAATATGAAGTAGATATGCATAGCCAAACTAGAGTACCTGAACGACTTATTTTAAGGCCTTCTAATGACACTCCTATGGAATCTTGATTTCCAATATGTTTAACAGCAAGATGAAAATCATTATCAATAGAGTCTATTGTGATCGAATCAAGTGGCAAACAGTTGGATAACTTACGGGGTAACTTGACAGAATATTCGCCTTCTTCTAATAACAAATCTGGAATATCCTCGTTTTCAATATCACTATCGCCATCTAAATCAAACATGTCATCCATAAAAGTGCGGATAGCAGACTTCGGAGTAATTTTGCCATACTTTTCATACACCAATTCCATGTAATTTTTTTCAGTAGAAGTGGGTTTTTCTTCTTTTGTCTCCTCCTTTTCTTCGGGAGGATCAGGTCGCTTGATAACTTCTAAATTTGTTATCTTTGGAATATCAAAATATAAAGTTCCAAATTTTGATTGACATGGAAGTAATACTGTATATGCAACAGCAATCATACAGGCTTCTGGCATTACTCTTAAGAGTAAGCCTTCAAATTTACCATCAGGTAAGGTGAAACGAATAGTGCAATTTTGTAAATCTAAGCAATCAGTGACAGAAAGCATGTTGAAACCAAAACTGCATGCAACTTTCACACACTATGTTTAAAACAGTTAAAATTTGTGCTAAGAGGAAATGACGCCGAACGTACTTCTCGTTCCGTAGCCAGAGCTGAAATGCTTGGCTGCTACGGCTTTTGCCACTAGGGACATTTCGGCAAACGGAAAGGAGAGAAGCAGCTTGCTTCTCATTGGTGGGTGCCTAACAACAAGATTAGGTAGGGTTGCCTTGTTTGGCAGTTTATCATCTTTTTAAGCCTTAAGGCTAATTCACACCAAGGCGTTCACGCGTCGTGATCAAAGAAGCGCTTAGAGATATTTTCGTGGATCGATTCACACCAAAGCTTTTTCGTACGCTCGCGGTTTATTTGCGCATTAGGTGACGCTGAAGGTAATTGTTGAAAATCGCGCTAAGTTACTGATTTAGAATTGTAAAGTATGGATCGCAAGTTAAATGAATTTTTTGCAATTTTATTAGCCTTAAAAAGGGAGGAAAGGAAACAATGGTGGGTTCGACCCATTTTTCAAAAACGGCGATCAAAAGGAGCATCTGTGTTAATAGAAGAGATGCGTTTGTTAGACACAGAGAGCTTTTTCAATTTTTTTCGAATGTCTCTGCAACTTTTCGATAAATTACTTTCAATAGTTAGGCCAATTATTTCTAAAAAGGATACAAATTATCGAGATAGTATTCAGCCAAAGGATAGATTGGCTTTACCTCTGAGGTATGTAAAAGTTTCTTCAAATGTGAGTTAATTCTGAAATTTTTGACGTTCTTATTTGTTAAGTCAACTTCAAAACTTAATGCTTTTTTTAAAAAAGAATTAAAATGTAGGAGATTGTGGCTTTTTCGTTAAATTTTAGCATACATATAAACATTTTATTTTTTTTCTTCTCCAAAACTTATTAAGTTATTGTAAAATAGATCCCAAAAGTTGTTTAGAACATCCTTCAGAACATTAAAAAAAAAAAAAAAAAATCTAGGTCCAAAAATAATTCTAAAAGCAGTACAATTTGAAAATTTTCTTTAAAAAAATTCGAATTTTTAAAATTGTGTGAATAATATGTGCAAAATTTCTTATTGTATCATTTTCTTGAATAGAAACATTAAATGAAATTCTAAAACATAATTTTTAAATACATAAATTAAAAAAAAAAACATTGTTCAAAAGGTGCCAAATCCCTTTGAAAATGTTTGTATGTGATATTCAAATAAGAATATTTTATATTCAAAGCAACTTCTTATTTGCAGTATAAAAATTTTATAGAATTATGAAAATATTTAAACAAATTATGGATATTTGCAAATTAGTTACGAGTTCGATATTTTGTATTGAATAGCTCTTTTTGATATGGTAAATACCTAAACTTAAGTTTTTTTTTTATTATAGTAATACTAAGAAAGAAAAAGCTTATAAAAAAATAAATGTTGATTCTCCATTCTAAAAATTATTCATGCTAATTTTCTGTGTCTTTAAAAAAATTTTTTTAGAATTATTTAATATTTAGAGTTTAATATATTTAGAATTTTAATGTTACCCTTTAAGTTATTATCATGACTTACTTGTATCCAAAAAGTAGTGATATTTTATAATAGTATAAAAACTAGCCAAATGTGTGGAATTGTACTGTAATACTATTTTCATGAAGTTAGTTATTTTCATCCATTTGTGGGTATGTAATCTATTATTTAACATATACCTTCATTGAATTAGCTTCTTAAACTAATGAAATGAATTATTGAACCTCAATTCTGTTGATAAATATTTATAAGTCATTCTTATTATCATTGTATGTTTTAGGTACTTGGCAACTGTGGATTTGATGGCTAGTCTGTCTTATTCATTTTGAATTGGTCGCTCAACCACAAGTACCATTATAAGAGAAACTTGTGGAGCTATCAGTTCCTCACTACAGCCAATTGTTTTAGCAAAGCCAGATAGGAATATTTGGCTGGATATTGCTGAAGGATATCTTGAGCAGTGACAGTTTCCGAACTGTTTAGGGGCCATTGATGGAAAGCATGTCCTTATGCAGGTACTTTTTGTTCTATCCTCAGAATCTAATTATTTTATCATGGATAATTTATTCACATTTATAAATTTTATAAAGTTTAACTTTATATTCAAAACTGTTTGTAATGTTTATCTTTAAAAAATTAAATAATGTGTTTAACATTTATTTACATATAAAAACATCCAACTACTTTTTTACAATTAGTCATGTTTTTCTCATTAAAATGCAGTTTTTATCTTTACCTTTTATTGATAAAATGAAGTAATAAATTCATATTTTTACTTTTCTGTAGGAGTTTTTGTATAGTTGCTTTATTAAAAATACTGTTTCTTTTTCCAGGCACACCAAAAAATGGATTCACGTTTCCACAATTACAAAGGGACCTTCAGCATCATATTGTTAGCATGCGTTGATGCAAACTACAAGTTTGTACTTGTAGACATTGGAGCTGAAGGTCACAATAGTGATGGTGGAGTTTTCAAAAATTCCATTTTTGGTCAAAGCCTTGAAAAAGGCACATTAGATCTTCCTTGCCCAGTGGAAATACCAGCACAACAAAGATGTTGCCTTTCCTTTTTATTGGGGATGAAGCTTTTCCCTCTGAAAGCAATTTGATTGAGGCCATATCCTGGTGTTGCGTTGTCGAAAGACAAGGCGATTTTCAATTATCGTCTATCAAGGGCAAGGAGGTGTGTGAAAAATGCTTTCAGAATTATGGCATCTCGCTTTAGAATTTTCCGAAAGCCACTCGTGTCTAGCTTGGAAACGAGCACATTTACTGTCGCTGCAGCAGTTTGCCTACATAATTTTATCAAAAGTGCAGAAGAAGTACCATCCTGTGAAAGAAGGTATTGCCCTTTGGATTTTGCGGATAACATGTCACCTGATGGATATATAAATGATGGCAGGTGGCGAACTGAAGAGGCATTGGCGATTAATAGACTTAGCCGCACTGTTTCCAACATGTACAGCCGTCAAGCTGAAGAGACGAGAAGAACTTTGCAAAATTATTTCTGTCATGAGGGAGCGACAGCATGGCAAGATGCTCACATAGCCAAAAATGGCAAAAAGTAATGTTATTTATACTAATACTCAGTGGCATAGTTACCAATGGGCTAGCAGTGCTCTGCACTGGATCCTGACCACCAAGCAAGACAAAATTGCAATAATTTCTCCCAAATTTAAGAAGTATACATATAAAAGTTTGAAACATAACTATAATCATGGCAATTCAGTTGAAATAATTTTGAACTTGTAGGGAATTCCCCAAATTCTTTCCGTTGTTTGTTTAGTGTTGCGAGCTTCACTTATTAAAAAGTTATGTTTTTAATTTTTCTATAAACTGTTACTTGAAAGTTCCATGAAAAATCTCACCACACTTATTATTACATGTTACATAACCTACACAAGAGGCAGTTCCTGCCTAGTTACATTCTATTTTTAATAACAATGATTCATAGTAAGCTAGTTTCCTGTTTCAATATTTTGCAATCTTCTCGTATCTGTAATAGACTGATGTAATTTTGTCCCCCCCCCTCCTCTGCAGAGGTTTTTTTTTAAAAAAATAATTATAATGTTTATTGTATCTTCATGTTCATGCATATTTTTTGTATCGTTTCCTGTCTATCTCAGCGGACTATTTTGTAGCTCTAAGCCAGTGATTCCCAAAGTGGTCTATATAGACTCCCACGGGTCCATGTCAGTAAAAAATAATTTAGGGGTCATGGGTGTAAATGGGGTCTACGATACTGGCTCTCATTAAAAAATCGTGACTAATTTTTAAAGTTTGTATTCAAGTGTAAATCAGATTTTACTTTTAAAAACTTATTTA
>BMAO01001725.1:0-30459 GCA_019973975.1 Trichonephila clavata | reverse complement strand
TCCGTTTTCAGATTGCAGGAAATTCCTCAAACTAGTCCAATAATTTATTGTCTAATGCAATCATTTGTGCTTCAGAGTTGAGGGATGTTAGTCCAAGATTTGTGTTCACGATAAGAACATTCCCTGTTTCACGAAATATGATCGTGGCAAAGCTAGGTTGTCAATTTATTTGGCAATGTATTATAAATCAGGTATATGAATCGAGTGTTTTTTGTATGTATTTAGTTAATAAATTTCAACCAAATGTTATATTTCTGAAAATTAAAACCAATGACCTTGTTAAATTAAATATTTTTGAGTGAAACAATTTGATATTTACTAATATAAAAATGAAAAAAAAAGATGACAATTGTATATTTACGTAATTTATATATTAAAAAATACTGAATATATATATACCCGACTTTTTCTACGTTTTTAAAATAACAACCTTTTGCTTCTAAAAAACTCAGAGAAAAATAAATACAGAATCAGAAATATCATTCATTTCACCACGAAATGGTATATTTGTTTACAGTATAACTATATTTGTATTTTATACGATTTTTTTTAAATGAGGCAAAATTTATGTTTTATGAAAATTATTTTTAAATTGTTGCGTATGAATTTATTTTCGTGATATTAAAACAATATTTTACTCTTAATAAATTCATGCTTTTTCTCTTTTAGAATCAGTCATTCAAAAAATAAAATACCCCAACACTTATTTTTTTACGATTTTGTAAAAAATACTCAAAATTCACTTTCTTATTTATAAAGACAATCACACGAATTTTTTTTCACTTATAGAATAATATTATCCGATATTTATACGAAGATTAAAAAAATTGCTTAAAAATTACAGATTTAAATAAATGGTTTTTTTTTTGTCTATTTCAATTTTTGCTAAAATTCATTTTTGTAGTATTTTTGTTACACTTTTTGTTTAAAAATTACTGTTGCTTGCAATAGATGTGTGAAATTTGGAAGCCTTAACTTAAATATTAAGTAAAAAAAAAAATTATAACTTTGTTAGAAACGCGATTTTACGGTAAGCGTCGAAAATCGGTTTCGCGCCAGATGTGTGACTTTTCACTGTTCCACCGTCCAACTCACTCTATTCATGGGTTACACTAGAAAAAAGAGTGTCTATAACAATTAAAAAATTGCCAAATTTGGCAAGTAAAAAATGCGAATGAAAAGTTTTTTTCCCCTTTTTGATTCATATCTTTTTAAAAATGCATGTACTTCATCCGTTTATAAACCAAAAATATCTAAAATACTTGCGAAATACTTAATCGCTTTTGCTCCGTTATCATTATTTTAAATGTTTATTTGCAATACATATAAATGTATTGCTTCAAATTAATATTTTTTAAGTTAAGGATTATTGGGTTTTCGGTAAATCACATTAATCGAAATTATTCAATCGTTATGTATGGACTTATAATTATGTGGAGTAAACCGTCTGAATTAAAAAAAGTTCGTATTTTGGTCTCTTAAAACCATTGATTTGATAATTTAAGTACACAGAAACCTATTTTAACTCTTTTTCAAAAAAAATGCTTGCAATTTATTTCGACCTTTAATAAACATGTAAAATTTTATAAATTTAAAAATTTCTACTTGAAATCACACACAGATTTCATTTTTTATTTCACAAAAACCTTAAATCTTCTTTGATTTTAAAAACACATCATGCTATACTTTCAACAATTTAATATACGCTAGGTGGTTCATGAGAAATAAAAACCTCCGTTTCGCGAGCAAAATGATTCATTTTAGGAAATTTATTTAAAAAAAGTAGCCGTTAACTATTTTAATAAATGAAAAACATGATATATGAAATCGTTTCAATTCAACATCGTTCAACCGATAGCTATACAAATTGGCATGCATTTGTATTTTTTTGTGCTATCCTCTTTGTTGCAGCTCTCCACCAGGTGGTGCTACAGCATATCAACTTCTGCCCCGTTCATTCAATCGCCAAGTTGCCAACTTGGCTCTATCGTCAACATTTCGCTATGTTTCCATTGAATCGCCATTATAATGTAAGGAAAAGCGTTGCTTGCTGATATTATAATTTTAACATAAAATGAGTACAACAGAAGGAAATATTAACGTATTACACATCCAGATATAAATTGTTTAAAGCTTTCATTACACAAAATTGTTAGAATGTGTTACTTTTGTAAGCAGATATCAGCTTAGGAAGTTGTTTTCAAAAATACACCTACAAGACAGTTACGGAGAGTTATAAGTAAAAAAAAAATCCTATTTATCAGCTGATATACAATTTTAAAATTTAACAAATATGTTTTTTTCCCAGCTCAGATATGCACAATCGTTTTTGTTTGTTTTATTTGCACATCACGTACAATTGACTCATTAAAATCTACCTGATCCTTCAATGTGTATTGTTTAATGTTTCAATTCACCCTTGCGAAGAACGGGTATACCAGCTAGTATACATACATACAACATAATATATTTATAGAAATATATGCGCGTGTGTGTGCGTGCGTGCGCGTGTGTATGTGTGTTTCAATTTGAAATTGCACTAATAATATAATGCATTTAGGAAGAAAATTGGTACTTTTAGATTTTTAACATAAAATTAAGTAAATAACTAATTACTTTCACAAGTTTTATAATTTATTTAAGTGTCATTACTTTAAAACATATTATGCAAAATTGCTATTTAATATATTAATGTAAAATATCACGAATTTTTGCCTAATGACTAAACATAAATTATTCATTTTAAATAATTATATGTGTTAAAATTATTTAGTATAATGTGTAGCAAGAATAGTTATGCCAATCAAATTTACCTTTCCCAAATATTTCCTCACTACTTTCATTAAGTATAGAATGCTAATACCCTGCTATTACTTCAAAATTTGAATAACAGTTAATTATTATAATATATATTATTTTTATCTGAAAACAAATTTTAAATTACCCTATATTGCCCTTTGAAATCTAAACACTGTTGTTTATTTTAATAATTAAAGAAGGAATATTCATCAAAATATAATAACAAGGTATTTGCTAGATTTATTTAATTAGATTACCCCGCAAAACTTTAACACTCAATATTTATTTTTCCATTCCCAATTAGTCGGGATGCGCTATGCTTTCATTGGAATTTCAAAAATTAATCAAATTCCAAAATGCCAAAAAGGATTTCAAAAGGAACTCAAGACTTTGAATCCAACTGCTTACTTTCAGAATATCTGTCATGCGTATAATTCCGTTTTAGAATGCATAAATTAATCACGATCACCAATGAGAGCGTGCATTAGAAACTTCTCTTTGAGAACAAATATTTCGTTCGCACATTCAAGTGTTAATTTCCTAATTATGTTCACCGCGTGGGCAGATCGTTAATTTCATTGGGGTTCATATATAAATATTTGTTCTGCATGTCGCTTAAGGAACACCGAGAGTGAAAAATGATGATGTTGCAATTCATGTTAACTCGGTAGTATCATGGTTTAGATAAATAATTCTGTGTGGATAAATTATGCTGTCAGGAATAGTTACTGAGAATTACATTACATTCCACAGTGTTTCCACATTTAGATTCAGTAAAAAAAGCAATATCATATTAGAGGAGAAAATATTTTTCAGAAAACGTATTAAAAATGAATTATGCCTTTTCCATTGCCAAAAAAAGGCCGATTAATTTACCAGATTTCACTATCTCATTATACCGGGTGGCCATAATTAAACGACCCTACTTCAAAATTGTCTACAGACGAAACTATTGTTCAGAAAGTTATAAAATTCTGTGTACGACATAAAGAAGGGATGGGAATTTGTTTGAGCGAATAAAAAAATTAGTTCAAAATTTTGCCACTAGAGGGCACTTTTGAATGAATTCCAAATTTATTACTGGTTTTTTATTTGTATTTTATCGCTTTTTTATCCACAGGAACACGGTAACACAATAACTGATATTCATTATAAAACACAATCTCTAAAATGAACTGCAAACTTAAATTAAACTTCTTCGATGACTAATTTTCAAAGGATTTACACGAAGGAAGACGAAAATATGCAAATGTTTTCGACGTCACACAGAACTGTTATAAAAGCAATAAACTTTCACGGAAGATTAGTTCATTTTCAGTGTGCTCGGTATTGCTAATCAGAATGTCATTACGTTTACCAGATTGAGCGTTGTTAGTAAAGTTATTCTATCAAAATGATAATTCCGCAATAGTTGCTCTACGGAAATTTCGGACTTTAAAAGGATGCGAAAAAGTCCATTGACTGCTAAAAATCTTCCATTAATGGTAACTAAATTTGAAGAAACAGGATCATTGAATGTTCGTTCTGGAAGAGGAAAAAACCTGTATCTGTGCGAGGCAATAGAGAAAGTTGCACTTCAGGTGGAAGAGGACAAAGTATCCAACGTGCAGGCTAGTACAAGTGTTCGCCGTGTGGCAGAAGCATTGGATCTGCCTCGTTCAACTGTCCAGAAGATCATGCGAAACATCCTCCGTTACTATTCATATAAGCTTTAACTTGTGCAGGAAATGCTTCCACGTGATTTCGAGACTCGACATCTGTTCTCACTGCAGTTTCTTGCTGGTTTGGAAGTTGATCCAGAATGGCCTTGGAATATCCTCTGGACAGACGAAACACACTTTCATTTGGACGGTTCGGTGAATACTCACAACTGCCGAATTTGGGAAACAGACAATCCGCATTCCACCTTACAAGTTCCGCTACACTCACCAAAAGTAATGGTGTGGTGTGGGTTGTCCGCGTCTTTTATTCTTGGTCCGTATTTTTTCGAGGAATTAGGTGCTGGAGGTCCAGTAACATGTTCTATCACTGGACAGCGATATGCATCGTTATTACGGAATAAAATTATTCCGGATCTGCAAGCACGTCAGTGCCTTTCACGCATAATTTTTATGCAAGATGGAGCTCCTCCACACATTATACGTTGTGTTAAGGACGTTCTCAAACATCACTTCACAGAAGAACGTATGATCTGCCGCCAAATTCGTCATCTGTGGCCTCCCCGATTGCCTGACCTCAGTCCATGCGATTTTTGGTTTTGGGGCTATTTAAAACTAATGGTACGTTGTGATCAACCAAGAACTTTACCTGATCTCAAAGACAGTATTTCACGACATGTTCTTAACATTTCCCAGAACACACTGCGATCAACGGTGGAACATGCTATCTTACGATTTCAAATAGTAGCTGAAAATGATGGTCATCATGTTGAGCATTTATTGTTGTAACAAAATTTGTAAGCTGTTATAAATGTATGCTAAGTATTAGTGTATTCTAAATATGATCTCCACTATAAACACCCTCTAGTGGCGAAATTTTGAACTAATTTTTTTATTCGCTCAAACAAATTCTTATCTTTTCTTTGTGTTGTACACAGAATTTTACAACTTTCTGAACAATAGTTTCGTCTGCACACAATTTTGAAGTAGGGTCGTTTAATTATGGACACCCGGTATGTATAAAAGATATTTAATCGTATTTTTATTTTACCTTTCGTACAGAAATAAGTGATTGATAGCAAATTTGAAACTCTTATGATGAGTATTTTAAAATCTCATAGTATGAGCAGTTTTCTTTGAAAGAGCTGCAAGTCCATTTTGCATTATATGGAGATATATGCCACTTTCTAAATATGGTAGCTGAGTGGTAGTGTATCGCGCTTCCACGCTACAAGTTCAAAGTTCAAATTCCGAGCTCAGCCTTTCATCCTTTCAGTGAGTCGATAAATCAGTACTAAGCTTGCTTGGGAACTAAACACTGG
This sequence comes from Trichonephila clavata, assembly GCA_019973975.1. Lineage (NCBI taxonomy): Eukaryota > Metazoa > Arthropoda > Arachnida > Araneae > Nephilidae > Trichonephila > Trichonephila clavata. The sequence continues at coordinate 24,680 of BMAO01001725.1, read as the reverse complement.
GAGTTTCGCTTCAGAGTGACCACCTGAACGGAACATCTGTTCATGCCCTCTGTGTCCTAAGGTAAACAATACCGAAATGAGCACATCCAGTAGGTATTGGCTATCATGGGCTATTGAGCCACTTGGTTTCATTTAATACACTCCAATTAATCATACTTACAATTTCGCGCAAATTTATGATGACAAACTGATGAAAATTTTGAAAAGTTTTGGGTTGAACTGTTTGTACATAAAAACACCATTGCAAATTGCATTTAATGATATAATTAACTTACTTTTTGTCAAAATTAAGCGTCGGAGTTTCAAAGGAAACGACTCATATATTTACTTTGTCCCATGTATGCTCTAAGAATTTAGTGTAAATTTTTCACTTATAAAGATAAATTTTGAATGCAATCTCTAAGGTGTAAATATACTATTATAAGTAAGAAAAGCATATAATAAGTTTCCTAATTACTTTTAGGAATACCAATATTACTTTACATTTGTTTTCTCATTCTACACGTATGTGTGAACACACTAAGCTTCAATGCTTTCCCAGACGTATGGGCGTTTATCGTATTACGAGAAGCGAGAAATAATCTTAAGCGGAATGGAAAATTGTAAATCAAATTCATCGCTTTGGGAAAATGTATGTGATATCCTCACTGTCAAGTGGATAAATCCGTCTTAAGATGTATAAATTAATCACAGTCGTCTTTGTCGATATGAATAATTGACCACCCGCTTGGCACGCAAATATTTCATTCACTGAAATTGGTGATAATTTTCTAATTAAATATCCATTAGAAGTCATGGCGCATGAGTAATTCCTTATCACCATTTATACATGATAAGAATATACGGAAGTATTTACTATGAATCTAATGTGATCTATATTGTGAACTAAAAGCAATGAGATATGTCTTCCACGGATGACACAGATAAGTATACTTATATAAATTTACCCAATCTCTCTTGCCTTGGAAGAAACTAAATTTATATAGAATCTTAAAAATTCGTCTTAAAATATGAAAGCACATTTTGTGGAAAATATTTGTTACACGTAATATATATGTGTATATATGAACATTTTATTAAAATTATTTTATTAAAATCAGAAGGAAATAATTATTATGTATTAATTAAAAATGTATGAAAATAGATCTATCTTTTTAATGTATAAATCTTACCATCTGCAAAAATTAAATACATAAATAAATAAATGTAAATAAAAATTTAAAAAATAAAATGTGTTGATATTTAAAAGTTATTTTCTTAGCTCTGAAGAAAATTTAAAACTTGCTTTCCGACATTGAATACAACATACTTGGATAGAAAAAGTGTATTTAATAATAAAATTAGAATTAAATAAAACCCCAATTGTATTCACTCTAGAAAAAAAATTCTGAAAATACTCATAATTACTCAAAGTTAAGTACTTGACAGGTGAGTGAGTGAATATTAACTTCGCACTGTTCAATAACACAAGGGTTTTGGAGAGGGACCCCATAATTTTCAACCATGTTCAAGTGACGAAGGTGTCATCTGAGCGTACATCCCCCTCTCCTAACTACCACACCAACAGTCGGACGTTCGAGCTATCAACAGATCAAACGTGCATAGTTCTCCTATACAGCGGGTCTTCAGTGATACTGGGTTTGAACCCATGACACGCTAGCCACGAGTCTGTTACCTTGGTCACTAGGCTACCGTGGCCACACTCAGCAGATGAAATTATTACTTTACAGCAAAACATTTGTTTTCATTAGTTAATTAACTAATGAAAATAAATGTCTTGTTGTGTATGTATATACATAATGAGAGTCACTGAAAAATGAAGGAACCAATAACGATAACGCGAAAGGGAATTTAGTGAAGCATATATGAGATTTAGACAAGTCACCTATAATAAGAAATTTTACAAACACTTGCATAAGAACAGGCTGCAATACTATGTGGCATTGATTCAAACTTTAACTAGGTCTCTGAGCTATCTAGAAATGATGTCCGATGAGTGAGAAGGTCATATAATTTGTTGAGCAATACTTAGGTGATCCAGGACAATCTGCGCTCTGTGCAGCCTGATATTGTGTGAACAAGGCACCAGGATTCTTGCCAAGAAAAAATACAAAATTCTCAAAGAATTAGGCCTAGCATTTCTCAAATTTTGGGGCGAGCTCCCTAGGGAGGCGTGATATCCCTATGTGGGGACGAAAACATTGAAAAGTCGAAAACAAAAGATTTAAAAGAAGTAATAATTTTCTGAAAGGAAGCAAATTAAAATACATTCTGATATAATAAAAAATAAATAGATTTTTACACTGATTAAATATAATTATTAGTGTATCAATATTGCACAATTTCGTAATTAATGCATTAAAATAGTTTAATAATTAGTAGTGCCTTCCATGAACTTGTCATATTAAAAATTTAATACTTTTTTTGATAATTTGTTTGCTCATAATTAAATTTGTGTTGTAGTTTTAACGCCAAAGCACACTTTTTATTAAATTGAATACATTGTTATTGATAGAAGAGCGAAGTGATGAAAATTATAATTGAAAATTGGGTCGCAAGCATTGAAAGTTTGAGGCGCACTGGATTAGACAATGCTGTCTCACCCGCATACAGCTGAAATTGTCTTTGTAGGGCAAAACTGAAAGTAGTAAGGAATACCTATAGCAGGGTTTGATTTCCTTTTGTAGGAGCTATATGACTGAACATAAAGATGAAGGTTGTTCCACTATCCAAAAAACCTATACATTGAGACACGATGAATATCTGATTTTGAAACAAAGCATCGTTCAATTGTAAATACCACGGAATATTATTCCCTCCTTCACCTTCCTTATTTTTTTTTTTTTTTTTTTTTTTTTTTTTTTTTTTTTTTTTTTTTTTTTTTTTTTTTTCCTTCAAAAAAAAAAAAAATAATACAGTCATCCTCCATCGTTTTGGCTAGGAACCATCTGCAAGGGCCAATATTTTGTTGTTAAAGACGTAACTTGTCCAAGTTATTAGTATTAAAAAATTGTGGATTGATGTTGTTTCCAATGCTGCTTGAATTACTTTAGCTTTACGAATAGAAGTTTGGGTCGCCAGTGGATTTTTACGAGGAAATATCCATCTAGCCCGTTTACTAGTAGTCTTTCTTTTTCTACCCTGACCAACGTGATTTACTTCATTTACATTTACATTATTTTCAATTTTTTATAATAGTCTTGTCCGTAGTGATTCAAAAATGATGGGTTACACAGCGAGTTGAACCTATTGTAACACTTTTTTTTTACTGTGGCAAAGTCTGCCTACATCCAAATAGTCGTCTATGATAAATGAATGATATCATTCCTCTACTATACGCGCTACTGTATGTTAACGTTTTTTACTTTCATATTAATTCTACAAGTAATTGGATATGAATATAGAGCCACTGATATTTATGCTAAACAATTCAGGACACCACATCGGCTTAATGTTTTCTCATGTACAAATGCACGGAAGGGAAATTGCTGGCATATCATCTGTGTCTTTTGTTTATTTCCAAAACATAAAGTTTGTAGATCAATATCTTAGAGGAGAGTCAGTTCTTATAAGAAATCGTGTATTTTTAATATATATAGTTCTCTGCAGTCAACTGGTATTGATTGGAAATTTATGGCCGGTGCCATTTCCGTCAAGTCGAAACCTGAGTCCTGAAGAAAAAAAGTTCAGTTGCTTACAAAGGCTAAAGTATTTTAAACTAGTCCAGGCAATCGCTCTTGCAGAAATTGTTTATGTGATCGCGTATGATGGCAAAACAGTTGTCATTTTTGTTATTTGACTCTAAATAAAAAAATACAAGTTTCATTATCAAAAAGTCCCATTTTGCTTTCATGTTGAAAGTCAATAGTCAAGAATCAATCAATATTAATTTTCCCAATAAAAATATTCTTAAGCGTGTAATTTTATAAATAAAATATTTTACAATGGCTGAATTTAATTAGCATGTATGGTATGTTTCTGAGTCCAGTCGAAGAGAATATAACCAATTTTGTTGTACGTACATAATGTGAGTTAAATAAAGTGTTAATATTGAGAAGGTTGTGCACAGGCGTGTGCAATATAAAATAGATTTTAGTAAACATTCTTTTATCAGGTCAGTTGAGGAATTATAATTAGAAGTTGATCGGAAACTATTCTTCTATCAAGACCGATCAACTTTACCAGTGATTCATAATTAAAAAATATAAAAGAAAAAAATAATTGAAGAAAAACGAAAGGTGATGGAAGTTTGCTGGATTCTGTTGGTAAAAACAGGAAAATTATTCACAACAAATTTTCTGAAATATTTACAAAGTTTGTCAACCGTTGGCACTTTTGACTAGGAAACTAAAAATAAAAAAAAAATTGTCCATTTTGAGATAATTTCGACGTATGCTTCGAAAATAGTTCACTCGTTGCAACACTAAATATGCTTTGTTTTATAACTTTTGCCCGTGGACCATAGTGTTGTTGCCACTAGTCGTAGCTTCAAAAGAAATTATGTGTCATAAATGAAGCACTGAACTTTTCATTAAAATCCATGCTCGAAATTTCAATGTGCTGCGAATGTCAATGATGACCTTAATGGAAATTCAATAAAGGAAATGGGTGTTGCAGTAATCCAGCCAGTCATCCAACGGCAATGCCAAATTTAAGATCCCCGTGTTGTTTGTCAGGTTCGATTGTGGCAGATGACTATGGTCCACATTCTGACATACAGTTAAATGCTTCTTTACAAAATTCAAAGTACCTAATCTCTGAATACTGATGACATTAATACACACGAGGCATTTAGAAATGCAAAGCTTCTAAAGCTAGAAGCCAGCAAAATCGATACTGGAAGCATTTTAGTTTACGCCGAATCATAATTTTACCTGGAGGCGTTTCTCAATAAGCATAACTAACGTATTTAAAGAACTGAAAATTTGTATGTAGCCACTACCTCATTCCTACATCTCATTAAAATGCATGGTTAGGACCATCATTTCCTACACACAACATGTTGGTTTCTTTTTCGGGTACTAAATGATTACTACAGTAAAATACCAGGGCATTTTCCATGAATGTATATCCATACAAATGGCAATGGAGGATGTTGTATTTATGTGGTTTCGTAATGATCAGCTGAATATTTCATTCAAAATAAAAGGGCATCACGATATACATGGCGCAGTACAAGAACATTAAACTTATATGCAAAGAATAATTATGCATTATATTTATAACGCGCTGCATTCTCATATTTGGTTGGTTGGAATGGAAATTCCCCTTCCTTTATCGAAGTTCCCGGTATGCGTGTGATTCATATATGAAACGTCATTACAATTCTCTTTTTCGGAATATCTTCCAGATCTTACTGATGTAACACGTGTCTGACGAAAAAAAGAGTATTATGCAAAACTAACTTATTAATTATTTTTTAATGAAATTGATTTAAAATGTTCCTTTAGCAAAAAATTGTGACATACCGTTTGCTTAAAAAATAGCAGAAAAAGAAAAAAAATCGTTTATTGATATACATCTCAGTGGTTAAAAAAAGGAGAGGGGGGGGAGTAGGACTGTCGAATTTATTTTTCGGGACATGCCATGTAAGCACTCAAAATCTGGAATTCTCGTGGTGGTTTCCCATAGTTAATTATAATTGACTTTTGGCAATTTTGGCTACCACCGAAGAATCGCCGTTAAGAGGAGCGATGCATGATTAATCTGCCGAAAACTCAAACACAACGCAGAGCAATAAAATGAAGTGAAATTCGGATGAGTGGGTGGGCGGGGCGAAGTCTGACCGATGGGGATGCAGCAAGTGAACTCAATCGTTGAAAAAGAGAGAAATTACTTCAAATGGATAACAATCAGAAAAACAACCTTTTTAAAGGCAATAAAATATGAAAAGTGAATTAAAACAATAGAGGAGTATGTTAAAATAAGTATTTATCAATAAAATTAATTTAAGTGGGAAAAATAAGCAGAAAGGAAAAAATCGGGTTTCCTGGATTCGAACACTGGGCTAGTTGTTGTAAACCGGTCGTCCTAACCATAAGGCTATGATGATCCGTAGTAGAAGGTGAGAATAGGCTTTGATGATGAATGGTAGCTTGAAATTGGAAAATAACTTTTTATTGAAGAGGGGACCCACATAATAATTCAAAATTTTCGATTAACGATTTACACAAAAAAATATTAATTTAAAGTTTTGCAAAGAAACTTATCTGAAATAATGATATCGACATAAAAGCAATTAAGTTCTTCGCAAATATTTTAGTTATTTTTGTTTTATAAAATAATGTAATATATGGATTTAGAATTGAAGATATGTTTAAAAATAAGGGAAAGGGGGATTTTTTCACTTGCACTTTTTTTTCTCGCCAAATTTAGTGATTTTGATGTACTTAGCTTAAAAATGTCTCTAAAAGGTATTTTTATCCAAAATAATAGACGATATACTTTTTATTAACAAATAAATAATTTAGAAATGAAATAATAGAAAAACTATTTGGTTTTAAAAATATATTAAATAATTTAAATCTATAATCTATAAATAATAATAAAAATAAATCTACAGATAGCTCTTGAAATGTTTTTTTTTTCTGAACATTTGAATATTTGATTAAACATATGTAAGTGTTAAGAAAAACACTATGGGGGAAAGCCTAGTTATATGTTTACATTCACTGAAAAAAACATTAAAAAAGAAAATAATACTACTGATCAAACATTTACTATTTTTTTATAGTTTTATAGTCTTTCATTCCACTCTGCGATTAGTATCTGACGAAAAAAAGTATATTATGTAGCTAACATATTCATTATTTTAACAATAATTTCCTTCTTAGGTTTTGAAATAATAAAATTTATTAAAAACATTTATTTAGCAATTAATTGTGACATACCGTGTACTTAAAAATGACAGTAAAGAAAACAAATCTCGTTTTTTGATATCCATCTCAGTGGCAGAAAAGAAGTTGGGGGGGGGAGAAGTAAGATTGCCGAATTTATTTCTTAAAATAATGATAACGGAGTAATAAAGCGATTAAGTTTTTCACAAATATAATTAATACAATATTTATCACCGTTAGCTATTGAAACTATTGTTAAAAGCAAAGATAGAAGGGAATTCTCCTTTTCTATGTCAATCAAACACTGAAAGCTACCGCCCCCCTACCGTCTTCGATACAGGAAGCTAAATCAGTGTGGATTACCTTGACGCAATAGTTCTCTGATTATCCAGGATGCGCAAATCCGTTAAAGCCTTTAAAATTTCTTTTTAAAGTTTTAATTTTTTTTGAGATTTTAATTTTTAAATTGAAATTTTGAAATTTCACACTTCGATAAAGAACAACGATCCCTTTTGAATAAATTTTTCAAGAAAAACTTTATTAGCATATTCTCATAAAAAATTTATTGGATGAAAAACACAAAAACGTTTTTTTTTAATCCGTAATTTTTAAGCAATGTTTTCAATCTTTGTACAGATTGCAGATAATACTGTTCTACACACGGAAAAAATGTTTCGTGCGATTATCTTCATAAATGACGAATTTATTCAATGTTGAGTTAAAATTTCGAGTCTTTTTTTTTTTTTTTAAAATCGTAAGAAAAAAAGTTTGGGGGCATTTTATTTTTTAAATAACTGATTCAAAAAGAAAAAAAGGCATGAAATTATTTAGTTAAAAATATCGTTTTAATAACTTGAAAAAAAATTCATACGCAACTATTTAGAAATAATTTTTATAAAAACGCATCAGTTTTCACTTATTTAAAAAAAAAATCGTAAAAAAAGAAAATATCATTATTTTGTAAAATACAATGTACCGAATAGTGGCGAAATAAATGATCTTTCCGATTCTGTAATTATTTTTTGTCTGATTTCAAAAGCAAAAATTGGATGGCTATTTTAAAATAGTCGAAAAAGTCGGATCTTCGCTTGGCCGAAACGGAATTGAAGTTTAGTCAAATAAGCAACCCACAAAGGTAAAACAATTAGGCGTTTTAAGATTTTTAATTAATATATTTTTAATTAATTGTAATATCGGAATATAAATGGTCAATACGGCTTCCTCGGATCATTCCCGATCTTTTGATACCTTCCGAGAATCTCTGCGTCGAACGGTTCGTGAAAACATAGACCCACATACATACAAACGTACATAGATAAATAGATAAGTTTGTTTACCTTCAAATTTTAATAGTATATATATATATACAATGCACATGAATGCGTGATGTATAGGTTCCTCAATAGTTCTAAAACTGCCTCTGCTATTTTTAGAGAATTTTATCATTGTTTTTCCTTTAAGAAAATGGTACAAATCTAATAAAAATGTATGTAAAAATATTACAAAATATACTAGTTTGAAATAAATTAATAATATAGGCGAAAATAAATGATACGGGAGCAATTCGATTAGGAAATTGAGATCGATGCAATCGTTTTCACTTTGGGGCACTATGTGAATTCAGTTCTTAATCTTTGCATATGGTGTCTTTAATATATTTTTAGAAAATATTATATTTTATTAATGACTATGTGGTTGCAAAGAGTATTTCTAATAAATATTTTTATTGGGAATGATTTAGTCATCTGGTCTCGGATAACACATTTTTCAATTTTTCCTTGATGTCTTTTAGTGTTTGTTGAAGAAGGAAATCTTAACACACACGCACTAGAAAGACATTTTTTTTTTGCGAAGCCCCCTAGAAAGACTCTACGGACCCTCGGTGTGCCCATGGACCCCAGTTTAAGAACGGCTGCCTAATAGCTTTACACGTGAAAGAATTGCAAATCTAAAATGTTTCATAACAGGAGTTGTAGTACATTTAGAAGTAATTTACTCATTGTTAGAACATAAATCATGATCTAAAAATTATTGCAATTGAGAATTGAAATTCACCTAACATTGAGAAACAACCATCTGCAAAGGAAAAGTAACACCGTTTAAAAGTGAAAAAAGTTCTTTAAGAATCTTTTTAGACAGATATAAATGAATTCTGTATTTGGCATCTCCACAAACTTGGACATTCATTATTCGAAAAAAGCTATCAAATTTATCGATGACTAAAAATGAAATAAAAAATTTTGAATTATATATCTTCGAAATTTCTGTTAGGATTTCAGATTATGATGCTTTTGTTTTTTCTCCAATACAAGGTACAAATAAAGGCATCGATAAAAAAAAATCCAGAAATGTGAAAAATAGAATTATTAAGTATGCACAAGAGTTACTCAAGATATGCGTGTGAAAATGTGAGAGTATGAATGCGTGTTTTTACTGAAAGTTAGATTAAGGTAACTGTTGATTTTTACTTATGATAACACCCCTCCACATTAGTCATCATTGATGAAATTTATCTTAAGTCTCAATGTGCCAGCAAATTCGAAAATAAATAAAATTTCAGGGAAATTGTAAGATAGCCGAAGCAACTTTTTCTTAAGTAAATAGTTCTAAAATATTTTTAGCAATTTTTTGAACAATGCAAAATGTGTATGGATTCAGAAAGAGGCATTTTTGAATGGCATGCAGGTTAAATTCTTGTAAATACAGTAAAGAAAATATTTAAGAAAAATTTTGTCTCTTGCCATCTCAGACATTTGGCACTGGAGATCATTAACATCATCCCCCATGATGCAATCGAAATTTATACTGATGGTAGTAGAATATCTAACCAGGCCGGTAATGGTATCTATATTGAAACGCCTCAGGAAAAATTATCTGTGAAGTATCGCAATCCAGATTTCTGCTCAGTTTTCAGAAGTGAACGAATAGCTATTGACGCGGGACTTGAGGCCATTCTTTCTAAGAAGAATTACGGTGATCTTTGGATTCTCTCCGATAGCCGTAGTTCACTTCAACACCTTTTCAAATGGTTTATTGTTGGCAACTAAACCAGGGTCTCCATCTTACACCAACTAAACCATATATCACTACACCATGATATTCATTTCCAATGGATCCCATCTCACGGCGAACTTTATGGCAATGAAATGGCGGACAAATTAGAAAAGGAGGGCTGCAATCTTCCAACCCCCTCTACATCCGCCCTTACCTATCTGGAATTATACTCCTTAAAAAAATCTCAAGATTTGGTAGAGTGGAGAGCGCCTCCCACTCATCATTGGTATGCGGGTAATAGACCCTCAAGTGTGATAGATGCTCCCAGACTACACTTTCTCGTCTTGCTAGTGGTCACATCAAGTGGCTTTCATTCTCAGCGAACAAGAAGATCTTTTCCATCTGTGCAAGGTGTCAAGATCACCAGGCTTCCCTTAGGAGCACATAATGCGTTGTATGGATCTCACAAGCAAAGATATCTACACGGATTCCTTTTTTTTTTGCTGGACTTTTTGAAAATCAATTATTTATTTGATCTTGTCTGACTTCGTCAGACCCTGGAGGATTAGCAACAACAACAACAAATACAGTAAATAAATTTGTATTCAGAAAGATCTTAAGCATTTCGACTTTACCCCATAAAAATGAAAGGTTCTTAAATGTATTTTGATCGAATATTAAATTCAATGCATTGTATAACGGTACTTTTTTATCAATGTTTTCTATGGCATTTTTATAATTTTGATAAATTCGTTTTAATATTTAAAGTTACATCAAAATCTTCTTAGAACCATTTAATAAAAAATCAATTAGTAATTATCTTAATAACTATTTCATAATTTAGTTTAAAGATATGACTTTAATTAAGATAACTTTTAACAAACAGTAATTCCAATTTAAAATTTAAATATTGCTGAGATATTATTGCTTACATGAAACATATTTTACATATATACTCATTAACTAGCAAAACATGTAACTTTGTATCGGTCTGAATTAATATGTTCACTATCCTTAACATTGAATGACATTAAGGGAACGATTGGCTTAATACCTATAATTATTCAAAGATAACTAATGATTGATGCTATAAATCATTCAAAAGCTTCAGAGTTCCTCTCCAAAGCAAATAATTACTATAATTATTCACTAATTTCTTCTGTATCGATTTCTCCGAGAGTCAGCATGACCTTTACTTTAAGAAATATCGAACCAAATATAGAATCATGAAAAAATAAAATAAGAAAAAAAATGGCTTACATTTTTATGAATTACCTTAAATAGATCTAATCTAGTTAAGGAAAAAATGTCCTAATTTTTTCATATTTATACTATTAACTGTAGAGGAAATACTTTTTTCGTTATGAACAATGTCTTGCTTACGATAGTTATATACAGTACTAAGAACAATATGTGTGTTAAAAATACAATTTTAAATACTTCATGTAATGATTTTAATTTGAAGCCTCATATAGAATTACATTTTATGGCTCTTAAAACATCGGTTAAAACAGCAATTTCAAACGGGAAAAAGAAAAAAAGAAGAAAAAAAAAACGTAATACCCGTATTTAGAGATTGCGAAGCTTTCAGGGACGTACTTAATGTGACTATGAATTCTTTCCTCTATACAACATGTTTAAAGTATATTAAAAATCGAATTTAATGCCTGTTTTTTGCTGAATCACACTCAACATTTTGGCAAATCATTGAAATCAAATTTTCCCCTATTTGAAAACGAATTTACGTAAATGAAATAAGTTTCTACGTTTTGAAACAAGGCAATATGAATCTTAAAAATGTTTCATAAGTTGCGCAAATTTATCTATAGTATAAGTACAATGTTTTAAAACAAGTAATCCAGATGCGCTTCGATCTTATTTTATAAATATATACATATAGATACGGGTTGAGCCAAAAGTCCATTTAAAAATTAAAAGTTCATATAAAAGTATGAATAATTAATAAAACAGTGCAGTTTGCAGGAATAGGATCACAAAGAATTCGAATTTTTTTAGCAGAGAAAAAATTGTTTTAGTCATGTCCAATTTCAGTAAAAAAAAAGATTTGTCTCTAATAAACTTTCTGTAGAATGACGTCCGTAAATACTATACCAATCCATTGAAACCAAATCTTATTGACTATCTTTGGTTAAAACAGAGTTATTGGTCGAGGCTGCAAGTTTGCATGAACACCATGTTCAGCCGGCTTCACTCTAGTCTACTTCTGGTCGTTTGGATGTTTTACCCCCATCAACATAGGCTATACTCAAGGATTCTATCAGTTGTGAGGTTTTTGCAATTCATTCCGATTTGTTGCATTCTTCTGTAATAGGTGTTGTGTTGACTTAGGTCGCATAATGTTCTGCAGGTCATCTCGAACAATTGTTATGCCAGAATAAAATAATGGAACGTACCATTTTTTGATACATAGTGTGTTTTGCATCGTTATACAAACACACACATACGCACACACACACAGCACGCTCTCTACCGACAATATTTTAACTAAAATAATATTTTTACTAAAAAAAAAAATCGACTTTCTCTCTCGTGAACCATTTTTTAAAATACCGCACTTTTTTATCGTCATTTCTTCTTTTTTATGGATTTTAAGTCTGAACGAGTTTTCGGTTCACCTGGTATGGATGTTATCATTGATCATTTACTAAACTGCCTAATAAAGTAAAACAATAAATAGAAATATAGTAAGACAGTTTAAGTTAGAAATGACGTAAATAATAATTTAAATCTGCATGCTTAATAAATTAATAGTATTTGTACTGTATTTTGTGATAATAACTGTAATATATATTGGAAAGCTATAGTGTCCTTTACATTATAATGACGTTTCAAAAGGAAATTGGTAAAATACAAGCGGTGATCAAATGAAAAGGTACGAAACGACACGGTGGGTACAAATACAGACTTTATTCAAAATATACACCATAGGCCTGAGCACAACGATCCCACTGATGAACAAGCCGCAGGATTCCTTGTTCCCAGAATTCATGTGGCTGTGACGAGACTCAGTCCTTCGCAATGTCCTTGAGTACGTCGTCCGAGTTGAAGCGCTTTCCTTTCAGGTGTTTCTTCAGTGGACCAAACACATGGAAATCGCAGGGTGACATGTCCGGACTGTAGGACGGATGGTCTGACGTCTCCCATTGGAACTTGTCCAGTTCCATTTGTGTGACTCTGGAGACGTGTGGACGCGCGTTATCATCGAGCAGAACCACACCCTCCGTGAGCAGCCCCGGTCTGTTGTTCTTGATGGACCTGCGTAGGCGTCGGAGTGTCTCACAGTACACATCGGAGTTAATGCTTTTTCTGTGCTCGAGTAATTCTGTGCTCGCATCATTTGGACGCCGCTTTTTATAAGAGCCTTTGCTCTCTCCTGCGCATGCGGGCACCCGCGCATGATCCGATCCCAGTCAGAGTCTCCAATGGCATCCCGAGATGTCTCGCTACATTCTCCCTTGGCGGAATATGCAAATATTTAACCGTTTCATTTTTATGTCGTTTCGTACCTTTTCATTTGATCACCCCTTGTATTGTAGATGCATCCAAATTGACCTCATTTTTAGCGACGATTTTTGTCGCTAAGTCCCACTCTCATGATGCCAGGATATAAAGTTATTTTTACTAAAAGTTTTCATTTGAAAAATTTTCGAAAATTCTAGAGAAGTCTTTAATGATTTAAGTGGATTGTTGTAGAAAGCAGTAACGGTAGCAGCCTGCAAATCACTTATTTCTATTCAGCTTTTGAAAAGTTTACTTCAATGTGTCTGCTTACGTCCGTGTGGCGTTGCTCGCGGGTAGTTTTTGCCATTAAATTTTTTTAGACACTGATAACTGTATATGATTGTAGTAGAAGCTGTGAGAATGTTCTGGAACATCATTACCAGTTTTATTGTCGCTTATTCTTTATTTTAAGACGTATTTTAACTATATGTATGTATATATCAGGAGGGTCAACCTGCGGCTCTTTGAACGGTAATTAGTGGTTCTTGATAAAGTACCCGAGTTCCCTTTTCATTTTTGTGTTGTCATATTTATAAAAAATCTATTATCGTTCCGTAAGTGTTTCAAATCGACTTTCAAATTACAGACAACAGATATGAAAGACTAAGAGAAACGATGTAACAAATTTTATTTCAATTCCAGTTAAGAATGATATGACTCATCGAAAACTGCGCGAAAGAACATAAACAGTGGTGAAATGGTCCATAATTGATCAACTACTGGCAGATTTTGAATTTGTAAATTTTATTGCAACGGACAGTTGAAATTGTGCTCTGGAGAAAACAATATGTATCACACTTGCTATGGGTATAATTTGTAAATTGAAATTATTGGTAAGATAACTATAATTTGTTTCGTATTATGTTACACGTGTTGTTATTGTTTTATTAACACACAACTTGTATTTTCTAAATTTCTCTCTCTCTCTCTTTATTTATTTTCAGTTCTTTTAAAAGTATGATGAAAGAGAAAGAAAATAAAACAAATACAACAATAAAATATAAGTTTTAATAATGAATTTGATGTGTATTTCTTTTTAATGACAACAACGGAAAATCATTTTGTGTTATCTGTAATTCTCAAATTTATAAATCTAGTCAAAAACTGTAGAATTAGCAATTTACGTCGTTATCATGAAACCAATAATCCTCAGTTTTCTGATGAGTATTCACCAAATTCCAAATCAAGATCAAATAAACTTGCTTCTTTAAAAACAAATTTAAATAAATAACACTCAACGTTGCTGCCCTTTAACAATTAAGCTAATAATCTGGCTGAAGCCAGTTTTGTTATTGCGTGGAATATTTCTCGTGCAAAACACCCACATGGCAAAGGAGAGTTTATTAAAATACTTATAAGATCTACTTAGAGAGAATTTTAGATCCAAATAATGCAGCATTGCACTAATTTGTTTCGCAAATTCCCATCTTAAGACATACAACCGAATGACGCATAACTGCATTTAATACATCTCTTGAATATAATTTTAAAAATAATTTTAAGAATTGTGTTGCATTCAGCTTAGCCCTTGACGAATCGACATATATCACAGATCTTCCGCAATCGGCAGTTTCCATACGTTTTGTTTCACCTGACTTCAATGTTAAATAATAATTATTATACTTAGTAGCACTTCAAGAGTCAACTCGTGGTGTCGATATTAAAAATGCATTAAATTCCATAATGAAAACTTCTGATATGCTTCTTAATAAACTTGTTAGCATTGCTACTGATAGAGCTCCAGAACTGCTGAGTAAACAAAATCAGTCTTTTGAGTTTTTAAGAGATGATTCTCCGATTTCACAGTTCATACCAATTCACTGCATAATTCACTGAGAACATCTCGTTTCAAAATATTTAAAATATCCTGATGTTATGAAAACAGTGTTCAACATTGTAAATTACATTCTCCCCAATGCAAAAAACCATCGACAATTCAAAAATTGCCTTGAAGAATCAAATGATGAAGAACTTCTAAATGACATTAATTTATTTTGTATTGTTGGATGGTTATCTATCTACAACGTATTAAATAGATTTGTAGACTTGTTTGATCCGATAACTGTATTTCTAAAACAAAAGGAAGTAACCTATTCAGAATTAGACGATGACGAGTGGTTACAATATTTAATGTTTTTGACTGATGTCATGGAACATTTGCAAATACTGAATTTACAATTACAGGGGAAAGATAAAATAATATCTGATCTCTCACAGTGTATATTTAGTTTTCAAACTAAATTACAACTTTTTCAAAAGAACCTTTAAATTAAAACATTTTGCCATTTTCTCCGAATTAAAAAAATTGTTTCAATATTAAACAAGAAAAACTCAACGAGTATATAAAAAGCTATAAGGAATATTGAGAGAATTCCAAAATAGATTTCAAGAGACTTGAAATATTTTAAAACGTTTCCTGATTTTTTTCTGAATCAATTTAAAATTAACATTATTCAAGATGAGTTTTCCATTCCCAATGTAATCTGACACAAAAACATCTGGATTATTAGAATTAATATAGATACTAGAATATAAAGCTCTACATTTAAATATAAGTCAACGATGATTACTGAATTTTGGGAATTTGCATCAGAATCGAAGTATTCTGAATTAATATAATTCTGTATAATTAATTCTGTATATTATTCTGTATAATTATTTCAATACTCGAAATATATATACATATAATATATATACATATATATACATATAATATATATACATATATATACATATAAATATATGATATATGATACATATACATATAAATATATAATATATGATATATATACATATAAATGTAAAGATGTTTTTACTGTGGGACGAACAATTTTTCTTGGACCTCTCTATCTGATGAATTATCAATTGATTGAAAAAAAAGTTTTTAGTTTCATATTTTATTGAGATAAACACAAGTAAAGCAATAAATAAGAATCAGTACAGATACACACAAAGAACAAGAACATTTCGTTGAACAAAACCGTCCTTTTTTGCCTATATACATTGGTTATAGTTAATTAAGGGGAAATAAAAAATAGCAATATTTCGTCCAAAAATAAGCTAATCTCAATGAAATTTGAATAGGTTGGTAAGTAGAAGGGTGAGTGAGTGATTTTTGGGTTTGTTGGCGCAAGAGCCGATTTCGGCTATACTGCGCCAAACATTTTTTTTAATATCTGTGGTCTAGACGGGAAGAGAAAGAAAGAATGAATTGATGACAAGAAAGAGGGTAGAAAATAGAGAAGGATCACTAGGGTACCCCGGTTCGTGAAGTGTTTACCAAAGACAGTAAACCCCGTGGGAAAAGGAAAAGATCACTAGGGCACCTCGGGATTGTGACACCCGTACTCACCTAAAGAAGGTGAGCCCCCTGAGGGGAGGTAAGTAGAAGGAGGCGAGCGATTTAGCATAATACAAAATAGTAGCAATGTGCTGTCAGAATACGTCATTTGCGGGGAGAATAAACATGGATATCTAAGAGAGAGGTGGCAATTGTCGCTGTGTGTCTGAGATTAGAATTGGGAAGTTGTATCAATGACCTCTAGACATCATTTGGCCAAAGAACGATGTCAAGCTATTAGGAGTATAGAGACAAGACGATGTCTGGTAGAAGTGGCTAGATGGCAGAATGCGAGTCTCTCTGAGATACATATATATAGGCAACATTTTCTAACCGCAGATTCAGCATCCAGAGGTTCCGCAAAGAACAACAACAAGCTGCTACGAGTGGCAAAGACCGATATTTATCAGTATGCGCACGAAGGAATGAAGCTGCTACTTCGGTTGAAGTAAGATAATCCCTTGCTGCAAGGCTTAGAAGATTAGTATGAAGGTCAACCATGCGTCGAAACTTCACAAAAGTGGTCTTTATGCAAGGCGACCAGTTATGTGTGTTCCTGTCACATTACGACTTGGGCGGGAAAGTTTGCAGTGGGCATGTCAACATGTCCACTAAACTCGTGAACAATGGAGGACTGTTCTTTATACGGATAAGTCCTGTTTTAGCCTTGTAAATGATAGTAAGTGTATTTTCATTGGAGACTAACTGGAATTCCTTTTCATCCCTGACACAACCGTGGGAGAGATGCATACGGATCAGACATTATCTGAGTTTAGGATATCTCTTTGGGTGGACGCGCAGACCTCTGTATCTATCCCTTTGTGTGTGGGGGAAACGTTAAAACTTCCAACTATAGTGATGACATCTTGGACGCTTATGTGTGCCATGCCGGGGTAATAGGTGAATTTTTCGCGCGACTGGATGAAAATGTGAGGCCATATAGGGTTTGCATCGTGGATACTTATATTGAGCAGGGAAGAATTCAGCGTGTGCAGTGGACAACTCGATTACCAAATCTTAACCATATTGAGAATGTTTGGAACACTCTTCGACCCATCCAAAGACCCTAGTCATGTATCCAAATGCCTTGGAAGAACAATTATCTACATAATTCATCGACCTTATAATTGAGAGTATCACACATTGCAGCATGGACTGTATTGCTTCTCGGGGGTATCATACCCCATATGAAAGGTAATTATTTTAGTTCAGACTGACACTTTCCATTGGTCAGTTGTTTACATATACACATTTCTATAATACCATGATTGTCTAGATATTTCTTTTTATTCTATCTTATGCCTTTCTATGAAATGTATAATTTGTATGTTTCATCAATAACATTTGAGTTATCGCCATTTTTGTAATTTTTCTTAAGTTTAAAGTGTTATTTTGCCTAAATTTAAAGTGTGTGATTATATATGTTTGATTTAGCCATCTAGTTAATGATTTAATTTATGGTATTCAGCCAATAAACTATTTTCTCAGTTATAATACTTTGGTATTTTTGAAAAAGTTCTGTTTTTCTTTAATTCTGTATGTATTTTATGCACATTTTACAAAACGTCATTATATATTTTTTCTTTTATTCGTGTTCCCATTTATAATTTTTGTTAATCCATATAAAATAAAAAAAACTAAATATTACATCTTTTTAAAATGTTTTTAAGTCAATTTTGATACTTAATGTGATTAAATATTCTGGTACTAGGTTCCTAAACAAAGTGTTGTGTGTAGCAGTTATTTGAACATTGTGCATATTAATAATAAAAAACTTTTTTGGAACTAAATTCTCTCTCTCTGGAATCTTTGACCGTAAAAATACATACCATTTAATATAAGAGATGACAAGATAATCTAAGTTTAATAAGTAGACTGTTATGAATATTAAACACCTTCATTACTGCTTCTTAATGCTGGTGAGAATAAGAACAGTCACTTTTTTCCCTTCATAACATTACTTCTTTCAAGCACGTGTGGTTTCTCTAACCCTCATTAGTTAAACCAAGTATTAAGTAATTTTAAAATAAGTGTTCTAGCATTTCCCCCCATCACGCAAAGTGGATTAAAAATAAGTTAATATATATTCTTATAACATGGAAGACAGGAAAAAGAATATATATCTAATATATAAAATTCTCGTGTCATAGTGTTAGTAATTAAACTCCTCCGAAACGGCTAGACCGATTCTAATGAAATTTTGTGCGTATATTCTTTAGGTCTGAGAATAGGATGTAAACTATTTTTCATTCCGATATTGCAATTAGTTAAAAAGATATTAATTAAAAACCTTAAAACGCCTAATTGTTTTACTCCTGCGGGTTGTTTACTTGGCAGAACTTCCGTTCCGTTTCGGCCGAGCGGCGATCCGACGTTTTCCACCATCTTAAAATTGCCATTGATCTTTTACTTTTAAAATCAGACAAAAAATAATTACAGAATCAGAAAGATCATTTATTTCGGCACGATACGGTAAAATGATTTTGCAAAATAACGATATTTTCTATTTTTTAGGAATTTTTTTAAAAAATGGTTAAAAAACTGATGCGTTTTTATGAAAAATGTTTCTAAATCGTTGCGTATGAATTTGTTTTCGTGTTATTAAAACGATATTCTACACTAAATTAGTTCAAGCCTTTCTCTTTTAGATCCAGTCATTTAAAAAAATAAAATTCCCCACAAACATGTTTTTAAAGGGATTTTTAAAAAGTAGTCACAATTTTTACTAAACATTAAATAACTTTTAGTTTATGAAGGTAAACGCACAAAACGTTTTGTCCGTGTGTAACAGAACATTATCCGTAATATATACAAAGATTGAAAAAATTGCTTACAAATTACGGATTTAAAATTTTTTTTTTGTGATTTTCGTAAAAAACCGTTTTTGCGAGAAATAATTTAAACACTATTTTTTGTACATTTTCTATTTCAAAGAACTTTATTTTTGCAAAAAATTTGTGAAGTTTAAAAGCATTAACTTAAAAATTATGCCCTAAAAATCAAAAAATTAATTAAAAATACGCGATTTTAAATTTAGCCAAACATTGGCGTCGAAAATTAGTTTTGCGCCAAAGACCTTTGAACTGTTTCACCGTCAACCGCATCTAACTCAAGGGTTACACTAAAAAGTTCTGCCTTAAACAGGGGGAAATCAGTAAATTTGGCGAGTAAAAAAAATGCGAGTGAAAAAATTATTTTTGCTTCAATTTTCGTCAATTTTTCTTTATATAATTTTCAAAATTAAATAATTATATATGTCAGATTAAGATGAAAAAATGCATTCAATGCATTTCAGAGATTCATTTAAAATATTTATCAGTATCAAAATTTTTGTTTTCTTTCATAAAACGTATAGTTTACTTTAAAATAATGCCTAATGTATAAATCTGTTTTGACATATAATTTCATAATAAAAACGCAAAATTTGCCAATTTCGAAATTTTTTTTGAATTATTCAGTTAAATAAGCATAACTTCCTTAGAAAAAAATCAAAAGCTATGTTCAAATAAAAAATTCTTCATTATGAATTGCGTATTATTAATATATCAAAAATCACTAAATTGGCATGTCACAATTAATTGCTAAATGAATATTTTTAATCAATATTAGTATAAATAATTAATTAATTTTGTTTTGTATTTTATGATTTCTTCTGAAATGAATAAATATAGATGAACTTAAATGAAAATGATTTTTAAAAAGTTCATTGATCATTTAGAATCAGTGATTAAAAGAATAAAATGCCGAAAACTATCTTTTTTTAAAAGAATTTCTTTAAAAAAAACTTTTTTTTTTTTTACAAAACAATGATATTTTGCATATTTTATGATTTTTTTCTAAAATGAATCAAAATCGTTGCGTTTAAATAAAAATGATTTTTAAAACTTTTAGAATCAGTGATTTAAAAAGTAAAAAACCAAAAACTGTTTTGAACAAATTTTAACAAAACACTCAAAATACTTAAAACAATTATTTAATAATTTCTTCTTTTATAAAGATAATTGCATGAAACTTTTTTCCCGTGTGTCGAACATTTCAAAATATCCTCACAATTTTACTTCAAGATTTAAAATAGTAGTAAAATTTTGTAATTTGAAAAATTTCTACTTTTCTGTCTTTTTTCAACATACAACTATTTCTAAAAAGGCTACATTTTCGTTTCCGGGGACTAAAAAATTGTGACGAAAGAATTGAAACGTGAGTGAGTGATTTATAAATTCGCACTGTTCGCCTATTTGAGGGTTTTTAGCGATGTACCTCGAAATTTTCAACCATGGTCAAGTGACAAGGACGACACCTAAGCTTTTACCCTCCTCTCCTAAGTACCACACCACACCAACGCAAGAACAAATTTCAAAAAAGGGAGTTTTAATGTCATAGTTAAAGAAATCACTCACATCGCGCATACACACACATAAGTGCTATCGTCATGAGGGAAACAGGAAATTCTCATGGGGATTAAGTTATTCACTGGTAAAAGCCCGTGCAACGCCGGGCTAAGCGGAGAGGAAAGAAACAAAGAAGTAAAAGTAATTTCGAGAAATAATATTGTAAGTGCTGATTTTGTGAAGAGAAGGGAAAATGTTAAACGAGAAAGCCATGACACACACTCACGGGCCATACACTCACATCGTACGCGTCACGCCCACACAAAAGTGCTGGCGTCAGAAAGAAAGGAAGAAATTAGCATGGAGATTAAGTGATACCCTCGGTAAAATCCCGTGCAACGCCGGGCTGGGTCAGCTAGTATATATATATATATAGGGTAATGGATATTAAATACAACTAGAACACAGCAAATTCTTGGTAAGCATGGGAGCAAATAAATTCTGTCCTGTAAATATATTTATTTTTTTTTCCTACAGAAAATTATTTCTACAATTACTGAAGTTTCTTGAATGGTATCAGATGGTACCAAATTATAATTTTAATTCTGCACACACACGCTGAGTCACAAAATTATTTTGACCAACTTCTCTATACAATACTGGATCGCCTTTGCCCTTAGCAATCCAAGGAATTTTATTTGCAGGGCTCTGCAAAATGTTGATAGGTAGTATGGGAATTTGAGACCATAACTGATAAAGTGTGCTTTCTAATACCCTTTTTTTTAGGTACGAAGATAGTGAATCCATCTACCACCGATCTCATTCCACTAATTCTCAAATGGATTAAGATGTATTGATAACGGAAAGAAGCTGCGCAAAGTAAATTATCTTTGTATTATCCGTGGACCATATCATCCGTTTTATAGGAGGCATTGTCCTGCTTAAAGTATATCTTCCTGGCAAGTTATATCACTAAAATACCTTGATGTACGTGATCTGCGATAACATTTGAGTATCTGACGCTTTCAATACAAATAAAAAGATCTACGCATTGCTAAGAAAACATCCCAAAACACTGATATTACCTCCACCAGCTTGAAGAGCTGTAGATATGCAGCTGTAGACCACGTTTTTGTTCTGATTTTTCCATATCCTTACTCGATATCTACATGATATAATTAAAATGCATTTTTAAATCAGAAATTTAGCCCTTTTTGCTTACTTACTTTGCTTATCTTGAAAGCTAAATTTGAAGACTTGTTTCAAACTCTGCTACTGTATAAATTTCCATATTGAGCCATGCACTTGGTGCACTTCTTTAGCATGTATGATATTTATAACTCCTACTTGTACGATTATATATAATTAACGAAAACATTTAATAGAACATATTCTGAGAAGGTAATCCTTGTTTGTTTTAGGAACGTTGCTAATGTCAAAAAAATCAAGTTATTCCGAATTTAAAACATTTGTATATAATCCTCGCATGGTTGTAAAATTTCAAAATAAGTTAAATTCTAAAAAATAGTAAGCCGGATAACTATCAAAAACTTCAAAAACATTTATCCGTCTTGTAGAGGGAACCGATGCATGTTAAATATGTCGAGACAAAAACAATCTCCCTTTGGTGTGGTGGTGAAGTTAAGAAGATATTGAAGTTATCGCAAGTTCAATCCTACCACTTCCACTGATTCATAAACTGTCGGATTCGTTTTCTGAAGTTTGCAGCCCTCGTACGAAATTCCTTCCAGAATATTCATTTTAAGTGTTGAATAGAATTTTCGGAATTAAAATGACAATTTTACAGAAACTTTAGTATAAACCACGCCATGCTTTTTCACTTTCTGAAACCTAAATTGTATCTTGAACAATTCAATGTCCCAGTCTCTGATACATTGTAATGATACATTCCTAATAATCCACGCATCACCAAACTTCCACAAGCATAGTATACGTACTAGCCTCGCCTTTATATATATGCAAATTATGAAATTAGGGATTTGATATGGGGTATATATGAACAACTCACAAATACTAAAGGTGTTAAAATAAAATCTTCAGATATAATTTCTCTGAATAAATTAACTGATCAAATCCCTGAATTGCTTTAAAAAATGAAATGAAAAGTGAACAGCTCTATTTTCCCTTCTTACCACTCACCTTTACCTTCTCGCTCCCTTATGGCATCCGTGTTGGACAGCAAGGAAAATTACGTGAGGAAGATAGTGTTTAATTGTTATTGTTTTCTGAATAATTTCGAGTGTTTTAATATCTACTACCTAAAAATAAGCTCAAATATGTAAAAAATTCCAAATCTAACCGAATTCGTATCTGGAGAACAGTATAATGAAACTGTCAGGACGGTTTTGAACAGACGGGATGAAAAGGAAAACCTGTGTGAACTCATAACATAATAGAAGAAGCTGTAAAAAGCACTGGGCAGTTTAAATTAACACCTTTACTTAATTTGCAATGGACAAAAAAACAGTAATGTTATGAAAAAAATACGACGTTTTGGGAGTTAGGAACGTTAAGGACCTAAAAAAATCTTTGATTTTGAAGAGAAAGTCCTAATTCGATCCAGTTGTAGAAACAGCACCAATGGAAACAGGTGTGTTTTTACAGTTTGAAATCGAAATACATTTTACATACTTTAGTTGTTCTTGAGTTTTTAAAGCTGTATACGGTATGTCTATTAAAAAAAAATTCAAACAAAGGAATTGTCTATTCCAATTTATAATAAAACAGATTAGTTAAAAAAATAATTCACAACCACACAAAATACGACATTCTAATTTTTATTTTATTTCATAATGCTGCCATTCACAGAAAGTCATAAATCTATTTTGTTACAAATTCACATCAACTGATGGTTAGTTGTTTCATTTATTATTATCAACTATCTAGAGCTTTGAATTTATTTTTTTTTAAAATCTATATTAAATTACATCTCGTGTGGTTATATAAATATTTGTTAAATTCGCGAAACTCCTATTTTTGAATTTTACATAGATATAATAAAATCAAAACTTTTTTTGCAAAAAAAAAATTAAGTGCAGAATAAAAAGTGTAACACATATCAATCATATCGTTCGGGTTTTATGTTTGTTCTACCACATTTAGTTTTGATTTCTAAATTTTTATTATCCTTTTGGTTACTGCAATTGTTAAATTTTGAGTGATTGTCTTTTACATTTTTAACAGTTCCCTGTTATAAATTTTACTATCACTCTTAAGTTCTAGAGAATACAGCAATTTTACTGGGCGTATAGTACGATATTTCATCGCCACGAACGCATGATGTAAATTCCACATAATGTGCATGCTTCCTTCAGGGTGCTGTATTTTGTGTGGCCAGAAGATTATATATAGATATATATATATATATAAACTCCGAGAATGGACAGTTTATATAACTACTAACTCAAATCATTTTTTTTTCCAAGAGTTTACCACACCAAACAGTCTTCAGAGGCATCAAGACTCCAACCTATAAATGACAATGCCGGAAATGATTTCACGATTATTTTCTCTTATCAATCACCGCCGCAAATTTTGAGCCACGTTCGCATGAAAAAAGTGACGCCATACTATTATAAAAAATAATACTTGAACTTATACACCAACTATATTAAATTATGATGGAAATTTATAAATAAT
>BMAO01001724.1:0-25690 GCA_019973975.1 Trichonephila clavata | reverse complement strand
GCAGCTTGAGAACTTATTTATAGATATTTTAAAATTATTACTTTAGCTTTCTTCTCACATCGAAATTCCGAGTCTGAGTCTTTTCCATTCGATCTTCATTCAAGCATTTACACAAGAAAGTCTCAGATAAAAGTGCATTTATAATGAGCTCTCAAAGGGACGCCAGAACAGTTCCATATTCGTTGTAAGATTAAATCTTAGACACTGGTCTTGATTCAGTTAATTTAACTTTACATTTTCTTAAAAGTTGAAAATGTCTCTTAAAGGAGTCTTTAATAAAAAGTTTTTAAGTAATCTTACAGAGCTGTTTTGATCTTAAAAGACTTGCAAAATATTCTCCAAGACTTATTTCATAAATCTTTTCTGACCTTCTTCAAAATAATCCCAGCCAATGAGCAAGCAGAAATGCTTATTTACAAGCATATCCAATTTATAATGTGCGATGTGTCCATAGGAAATTTCCTAACTTCTGTACTTTCTAAATGGATTCAAACCCATACTGTTTGATCTATGCAAATTAGCGTGTCAAAGGCTTAATCTTGTTGCACGCAAATATAAGTCACTGTGAAGTATTGAGGCAAGTTAGTGTCCATTGTAGAGTCATAAATTGACTTTATAATCGTCGTTAACTTAATCATAATATTTCAAAAGGAATTTCGTATAAATCACATCAATACAGCAAGCATTTCGTGTCCAATATCGTTTATCACACATAAACAAATATCTGATTAGGTGTTTAACTGTCCTAGAAGGAGAAGGAGCAATTTTGATTGGTTGGTTGAAATTCATGTCAATCTAACTCTTTAGATTTAAATGAGTCCTACTGGCTGAAACCTCGTAATTTAGAGCTTCATACAAATTATTTAACAAACGGATTAAAGCTTTAATTTACAAATTTAAACTGGTTTTGATTTTATTCAATTTAAGTTTACCTTAGTACTCTGACGCAACACGGTAGGTCTGGTTGCCTAGTGATTATGATGACGAACTCGTGGCCGGTGTGTTATGAGTTTTAGCCCTAGCACCACTGAAGACTACGTTGTAAAGGGAATGATGCACATTATATTTGTCGAGGTTCAAAGTCCTCCCACTGTTGTGGTGTAGTAGTTTGGGAAAGGAAGTGCTTACTCTTGTGTCATGCTCGCCCCTTGATTGAAGGTAAAAATTACGAGGTTCATCACCAATAGCCCCTGTGTTGCTTTATGATACGACGTTACTAAACACTCATGCACTCTCTCACTGAGTTGGTGTGGTGTGATAGTAAGGAGAGAGGGTGCCACTCAGGTGTCGTCCGTGTCACTTGACCATGGTTCAAAATTACGCGGTCGGTCGCCAAAAGCCCTCGTGTAGCTAAACAGTGTGACGTTAATATTCATTCACTCACTCTCTCACTGAGGTAACACAAGAGCTACTGTTGACGGATATCGCAAATTTTAACCGTGGCCAAGTAACGAAGACTCCTGAGCTGGTATCACTTTTTCTAACTTCCGCTCTTCACTAATGATCAAACTTTGAACAATTCTACACGGTACATCTTCAGTGATACAGTGTTCGAATCCAAGACTCGACAACTCCAGCCGCGAGTTCTCGACCATGACTACTCGGTTACCGTGTGCCAACTAATTTCCACACGAATTGAAATTTAATTCGTATGAATGGAAATTGGAATGATTTGATTGGTATGAAGGATATAAGAATGATTTAATTGGTACGAATGGAAATTGGAATGATTTGATTGGTATGAATGGAAATTAGAATGATTTGATTGGTATGAAGGATATTAGAATGATTTGATTGGTATGAATAAGAATTGAAATGACTTGATTGGTATGAATGAAAGTTAAGGATGATTTGGTTGGTATGAATGGAAATTGGAATGATTTAATTGGAACGAAGAGAAATTGGACTGATTTGATTGGTATGAATGGAAATTGAAAATATTTGATTGGTAAGAATGGAAATTGGAATGATTTGGTTGATATGAAGGAAAATTAGAATCATTTGATTGCTATGAATGGAAATTGGAATGAATTGAAATTAGAATGATTTGATTGGTATGAATTGAAATTGGAATGATTTGTTTGATATGAAGGGAAGTTAGTATGATTTGATTGGTATGAATGGAAATTGGAATAATTTTATTAGTATGACGGATATTAGAATGATTTGATTGGTATGAATGGAAATTGGAATGATTTGATTGGTATGAATGGAAATTGGAATGATTTGATTGGTATGAAAGGAAATTAGAATGATTTGATTGGTATGAAGGATATTAGAATGATTTGATTGGTATGAATGGAAATTGGAATAATTTGATTGGTATGAAAGGAAATTGGAATGATTTGATTGGTATGAATGGAAATTAGAATGATTTGATTGGTATGAAGGATATTAGAATGATTTGATTGGTATGAATGGAAATTAAGGATGATTTGATTGGTATGAATGGAAATTGGAATGATTTTATTAGTATGAAGGATATTAGAATGATTTGATTGGTATGAAGGATATTAGAATGATTTGATTGGTATGAATAAGAATTGGAATGACTTGATTGGTATGAATGAAAGTTAAGGATGATTTGGATGGTATGAATGGAAATTGGAATGATTTAATTGGAACGAAGAGAAATTGGACTGATTTGATTGGTATGAAAGGAAATTAGAATGATTTGATTGGTATGAAGGATATTAGAATGATTTGATTGGTATGAATGGAAATTAGAATGATTTGATTGGTATGAAGGATATTAGAATTATTTGATTGGTATGAATGGAAATTGGAATGACATGATTAGTATGAATGAAAATTAAGGATGATTTGATTGGTATGAATGGAAATTGGAATGATTTGATTAGTATGAAGGATATTAGAATGATTTGATTGGTATGAATGGAAATTGGAATGATTTGATTGGTATGAATGGAAATTGGAGTGATTTGATTGGTATGAATGGAAATTAGAATGATTTGATTGGTATGAAGGATATTAGAATGATTTGATTGGTATGAATGGAAATTAAGGATGATTTGATTGGTATGAATGGAAATTGGAATGATTTTATTAGTATGAAGGATATTAGAATGATTTGATTGGTATGAAGGATATTAGAAAGAATTTGATTGGTATGAATAAGAATTGGAATGACTTGATTACTATGAATGAGAGTTAAGGATGATTTGGTTGGTATGAATGGAAATTGGAATGATTTAATTGGAACGAAGAGAAATTGGACTGATTTGATTGGTATGAAAGGAAATTAGAATGATTTGATTGGTATGAAGGATATTAGAATGATTTGATTGGTATGAATGGAAATTGGAATAATTTGATTGGTATGAAGGATATTAGAATTATTTGATTGGTATGAATGGAAATTGGAATGACATGATTGGTATGAATGAAAATTAAGGATGATTTGATTGGTATGAATGGAAATTGGAATGATTTGATTAGTATGAAGGATATTAGAATGATTTGATTGGTATGAATGGAAATTGGAATGATTTGATTGGTATGAATGGAAATTGGAGTGATTTGATTGGTATGAATGGAAATTAGAATGATTTGATTGGTATGAAGGATATTAGAATGATTTGATTGGTATGAATGGAAATTGGAATGATTTGATTGGTATGAAAGAAAATTAGAATGATTTGATTGGTATGAAGGATATTAGAATGATTTGATTGGTTTGAAGGATATTAGAATGATTTGATTGGTATGAATGGAAATTGGAATGGCTTGATTGGTATGAATGAAAGATAAGAATGATTTGATTGGTATGAATGGAAATTGGAATGATTTTATTAGTATGAAGGATATTAGATTGATTTGATTGGTTTGAAAGGAAATTGGAATGATTTGATTGGTATGAATGGAAATTGGAATAATTTGATTGGTATGAATGGAAATTAGAATGATTTGATTGGTATGAAGGATATTAGAATGATTTGATTGGTATGAATGGAAATTAAGGATGATTTGATTGGTATGAATGGAAATTGGAATAATTTTATTAGTATGAAGGATATTAGAATGATTTGATTGGTATGAAGGATATTAGAATGATTTGATTGGTATGAATAAGAATTGGAATGACTTGATTGGTATGAATGAAAGTTAAGGATGATTTGGTTGGTATGAATGGAAATTGGAATGATTTGATTGGTATGAATGGAAATTGGAATGACTTGATTGGTATGAATGAAAGTTAAGGATGATTTGATTGGTATGAATGGAAATTGGAATGATTTGATTGGTATGAATGGAAATTGGAATGATTTTATTATTATGAAAGGAAATTAGAATGATTTTATTGGTATGAAGGATATTAGAATGATTTGATTGGTATGAATGGAAATTGGAATGATTTGATTGGAATGAATGGAAATTGGAATAATGTGATTGGTATGAACGGAAATTAGAATGATTTGATTGGTATGAAGGATATTAGAATGATTTGATTAGTATGAATGGAAATTGGAATGGCTTGATTGGTATGAATGAAAGTTAAGGATGATTTGATTGGTATGAATGGAAATTGGAATGATTTTATTAGTATGAAGGATATCAGAATGATTTGATTGGTATGAAAGGAAATTGGAATGATTTGATTGCTATGAATGGAAATTGGAATTATTTGATTGGTATGAAAGGAAATTAGAATGATTTGATTGGTTTGAAGGATATTAGAATGATTTGATTGGTATGAATGGAAATTGGAATGGCTTGATTGGTATGAATGAAAGATAAGAATGATTTGATTGGTATGAATGGAAATTGGAATGATTTTATTAGTATGAAGGATATTAGATTGATTTGATTGGTTTGAAAGGAAATTGGAATGATTTGATTGGTATGAATGGAAATTGGAATTATTTGATTGGTATGAATGGAAATTAGAATGATTTGATTGGTATGAAGGATATTAGAATGATTTGATTGGTATTAATGGAAATTAAGGATGATTTGATTGGTATGAATGGAAATTGGAATAATTTTATTAGTATGAAGGATATTAGAATGATTTGATTGGTATGAAGGATATTAGAATGATTTGATTGGTATGAATAAGAATTGGAATGACTTGATTGGTATGAATGAAAGTTAAGGATGATTTGGTTGGTATGAATGGAAATTGGAATGATTTGATTGGTATGAATGGAAATTGGAATGAATTGATTGTATGAATGAAAGTTAGGGATGATTTGGTTGGTATGAATGGAAAAAGGAATGATTTAATTGGAACGAAGAGAAATTGGACTGATTTGATTGGTATGAAAGGAAATTAGAATGATTTGATTGGTATGAAGGATATTAGAATGATTTGATTGGTATGAATGGAAATTGGAATAATTTGATTGGTATGAAGGATATTAGAATTATTTGATTGGTATGAATGGAAATTGGAATGACATGATTGGTATGAATGAAAATTAAGGATGATTTGATTGGTATGAATGGAAATTGGAATGATTTGATTGGTATGAATGGAAATTAGAATGATTTTATTATTATGAAAGGAAATTAGAATGATTTTATTGGTATGAAGGATATTAGAATGATTTGATTGGTATGAAAGGAAATTGGAATGATTTGATTGCTATGAATGGAAATTGGAATTATTTGATTGGTATGAAAGGAAATTAGAATGATTTGATTGGTATGAAGGATATTAGAATGATTTGATTGGTATGAATGGAAATTAGAATGATTTGATTGGTATGAAGGATATTAGAATTATTTGATTGGTATGAATGGAAATTGGAATGATTTGATTGGTATGAACGGAAATTAGAATGATTTGATTGGTATGAAGGATATTAGAATGATTTGATTAGTATGAATGGAAATTGGAATGGCTTGATTGGTATGAATGAAAGTTAAGGATGATTTGATTGGTATGAATGGAAATTGGAATGATTTTATTAGTATGAAGGATATCAGAATGATTTGATTGGTATGAAAGGAAATTGGAATGATTTGATTGCTATGAATGGAAATTGGAATTATTTGATTGGTATGAAAGGAAATTAGAATGATTTGATTGGTTTGAAGGATATTGGAATGATTTGATTGTCATGACAGGAAATTGGAATGGGTTGATTGGTATGAATGAAAGATAAGTATGATTTGATTGGTATGAATGGAAATTGGAATGATTTTATTAGTATGAAGGACATTAGATTGATTTGATTGGTTTGAAAGGAAATTGGAATGATTTGATTGCTATGAATGGAAATTGGAATGATTTGATTGGTATGAAAGGAAATTAGAATGATTTGATTGGTATGAAGGATATTAGAATGATTTGATTGGTATGAATGGAAATTGGAATGATTTGATTGGTATGAATGGAAATTGGAATAATTTGATTGGTATGAATGGAAATTAGAATGATTTGATTTGTATGAAGGATATTAGAATGATTTGATTGGTATGAATGGAAATTGGAATGATTTGATTGGTATGAAGGATATTAGAATGATTTGATTAGTATGAAGGATATTAGAATGATTTGATTGGTATGAATGGAAATTGGAATGATTTGATTGGTATGAATGGAAATTGGAATAATTTGATTGGTATGAATGGAAATTAGAATGATTTGATTGGTATGAAGGATATTAGAATGATTTGATTAGTATGAATGGAAATTGGAATGGCTTGATTGGTATGAATGAAAGTTAAGGATGATTTGATTGGTATGAATGGAAATTGGAATGATTTTATTAGTATGAAGGATATTAGAATGATTTGATTGGTATGAAAGGAAATTGGAATGATTTGATTGCTATGAATGGAAATTGGAATGATTTGATTGGTATGAAAGGAAATTAGAATGATTTGATTGGTATGAAGGATATTAGAATGATTTGATTGGTATGAATGGAAATTGGAATGACTTGATTGGTATGAATGAAAGTTAAGGATGATTTGATTGGTATGAATGGAAATTGGAATGATTTAATTGGAACGAAGAGAAATAGGTCTGATTTGATTCGTATGAATGGAAATTGGAATGATTTGATTGGTATGAATAGAAGATAGGAGGATTTGATTGGTATAAATGGAAATTGAAATAATTTGATTTTTAGGTTACCAAAAACAAAGCACGCATCCTTCACCGCTATGCAATGTGGTGTCTATCATTCATCGAGTTTTTATACAAATATTTTTTTATTGTTCTTGACTATAATATTATTTATAATCTTCATCTCATTTGAGCACGCTGTTCCCATTGCTGTTAATGATACGAGGTCATAGATAGCTCAATATGAATAAGTTTTACTCTAGAGGTGTTTGACATTGACAAAAATTATAATTAGGAATTAAAGTTAAAAGCTTAGCCCAAAACTGACTTTTTCGATCTATGCCTGTTTAAGACATTGAGGTCCAATTTCATATAAAACACAGTCTTTCAAAAATATGTATGATGTGTTATTGAGGAAATAGCAATTGCAATCTGCGATAGGGGACCTGGATCGATTTCAGTCTTGAAATTTTGGACCCAAACCGCAGGACTACGATGGTAGCCGTGGGAACAAATGCAATAACGACTGGGTTACAATGATAGCCATGGAATGATAGAGCGTATAGCAATAACTACTACGCTTTGGTGATAGCTGTGGGGACATACCATAATAACCACTGGATTACAACGATAGCATGGATAAATACCATAATAACCACTAAGCTATGGTTAAATCTGTGGAGATATATCGTAATAACCACTGGGTTATGTTGATAGTCGTGAGGACATACCATAATAACCACTTGGGTATGCTGACAGACGGTGGGAACATACCATTATAGCCACTGGGTTATGCTGATAGCTGTGGTTATATATCGAATTAACCATTGGGCCTCAGTGATAGCCTAAGGAAATTCCGTAATGACCACTGGGCCACAGTGATAGTCATTAAGGCATGACGTAATAACCACTATGTTATGTTGATAGCTGTAGGAAGATACTGGAATAACCACTAGGCTACGGTGATAGCCGTTGGATTGGCAGACCATAACAGGTGCATTATAATCTGGTGGAAGGACAGTCCACATGTTTTGGTCATCCACTGAATAGTATTACACAGTTAGATTGCTACAATTAAGCAATTTAAGGATTTAAATATATTTTACAGAAAAATTTGAGTTTCAAAGTGGTTTTAAAAGAAATTTTGCACAAAAGATAATAAATTAATTAAACAAAAAAAGTTAGCCGAACCGTCCAGTAAAAGATATCTGTTGCCAATAGCATTCTCGTAGTTTCTGAAAGGGCGCTAATAAACAATAAACTAACCTACTGAGGCCTCGTTTTTAAAAATTATAGGACAAAATAATTTGATTAACAATTATTTCGGTTTTCTTTTAATAATTTATAGAATCATAAATTTATAACAACTGCATAACAGGATTTTGTAATTAAAAATAAAATTGAAAAGACACGATGAAGATACTAACGGTCATTGTATATCCATATGATTCAAAATCCTCATGTCGGCGTGGTTTAGTGGGCTACCAACTCTGATGTAGACCTCGTCATCAGACGGTTGTGCAAAGTTATAAGACATAAGCTTTTATAAAGTAGATATATGAATACGGAATACATAAAGGTAAAACGTTCAATAAAACAAACGGAATAAAATGATTAAACCATCCAGGCGTGATTCGATCCATTCATTTGGAAAAGAGCTATTGAAGTACCCACATGGATTAACCGTAACTATAACTATCTTTATTTCGAATTGCCTCAATGAAGGGTGAGAAAGAAGCTTTGCAAAGAGCCCGTATCATTACGATGTCTCTGCGGATAATTTGATTTGCTTCAGAGCAGGAATTAAGTTCAAAAGTATCTTCTGCTTCTGAATTGCTGAAGGGTAAAATGGATCTTTTAAAATATTGTTTGATTATTTATATAAAATTCTAAAATAAACAATTAATAAAAAATATTTTAAAGTTAAATATATCATTTAATATGCATCATATGATAAATAATCCTATTACATATTGGGTTGAATCTTTAGATTGATTTAACTTAGATTCACTATGAATATCTTCTCTGTAAGTATAACTCAAAATAAGGAATCTGTAACATTCTAATTTCACTTTTATTACATTGGATTTATTTTTATCTTCTTGAAATTCGTTAAATATGTAATGTGTTCCATTAAAGAACTATACTATTTGGTTCAAAATGTTATGGTACTTTTGCAACTTTTTTTGTATCTGAAGAAGACGAAGTACAGACAGTAAATTGGTTTAACTCTTTTGTTATTTGTTATGTATTTCTTCAAAATAGTTTGCGTGCAAGAAAGAATATTTTACAGTCAGACATAAATACTCAAAACTTAAAATGGCAATTGTCTGGTTGTCAAAATTCCTGTTTACATATGCTATGATATCTTAAGTAAACTAGGGAGCTCCATTCCAGACTTTTAATTGCTTGTTGGAACCCTTCTGTCAGCTTATTATTCTCCTATTCAAAGCTTGATTGAATGCGACAAAAAATAAGTTTATTTACGTCGCACTATAAAGTAACAAGAGACAAAGTATTGATGATGGACCTCGTAATTCTGAAACATGATCAAGTGATGAGGACGACACATGAACTGGCAGCCCCCTCTCCAAACCACCACACCAAATAGAGAACATTTAAGCTCTCGACTGATTTAACATGCATCTCGCCCTACACGGCAGGTCTTCAAAAGTACTTTTTTTCTTATTGTGAACATTTGAAAAATCACCGTGCACCACAAAGTATCTCACGGAGGCTTACAGAAGTATAAAGGACACATCACGAAGAAACAAACAATTTAAAGTCGTGTGTGTGAAGGATTACAATACAAACATCTACGCCTTCTCCGGGATTCGAACCCAGGCTCTACAGTTTTCCAGTATTTTGAAAACGAAATCCATCGTATACAGCACTCATGAGGCTTATTAAGGCCCCAATAGTAAGCAATCAACTAATATTGGAAGTTCTGGAGATTTAACTATAGTTCATAAACATTGAAAAAACAAGAAATATATGCCGTTGAAAAAGAATTCAAACGTACGTCCTTTGAAAAGGTTTAGTCTTCAAGATGTGAGTAATATTGTTATCTACTTTTCTATGTATAAAGAGGAATATTCTTGCACTATGGTTTAAAAATAATTTCAATCATCCGAATAAATTTTTAAATATAAAATGCCATAAAATTGCCTGCATTAAAAATACATTGTTTAAATGCAACAAGATGAATTTTAAAAGGGAAAAAAATATTTGTGTTTAAACATCACTGAATTGCAGAAGGTTGAATATTTCATAAAACGTCGAATAACATATTTTAATTTCTAATACAAAACTTAGTATCGTCTTTTACCATTTATTTACTTTGTTAGTAATGATTTGTGTCCTTATTAAGGAATACACAAATAACTTGCCCACTAGCGTAATATTCTTGTTTTGAAAACTGTTTCATTAGTTTATTTTTTACAATGAGAGTGTCTTCAGAAAATTTGAAATTACGTAGCATTTATATTTTATCTTTCAAGTAACGTACTCTTAATCTTATTAAGTTCTTAAATCACAAATTCAGAATAACGTTTTGTTTGAGAATGTTATCATTTTAAGTCAACAAAAAGTATGAAGTAATTTAATATAAAAGAATATTTTCTCATAACTGAAAGCTAGTAATAATAAACAATACAGAAAAATGAAAATTCACATTGTTATTTCCTTCGAAAGTTGATAAAGTTACAAAATAAATTGCATCCCAATTGAATTAACTTTTTAAAGCCTGAAGTCTTAAACCTTTTAAAATATTGAATACTTACTCCAGTAGTAAAAAAAAATAATCGCAAATATTCAACTCGGAATTTAATACTGTTGTAATCAAAATCAGTTGAACAGTAAAAATTAATATCAAGATAAAAATCGTTTTGTATTGCGTTGAGTTTATTTTGGAAGAGAATTTGCATTTCTCGTATTTAAACAAGTAATTGAATTATTCGCCATGTTTTTCGTATTTATTATCGATACCTGGAGAAAAAATTCGAATTGTATTTCATTTTTCAATTTATTTCTTTTCGAATCAACGAAATATTTTCTCTTTAATGTATGCACGTGAAATTATCTCAGGAATGTTATTTGCATAGTAATAGAAAATTCATTTTTGTGTAAATTTTTAAGCAAATTTCTTGGGAAAAGAATTTTAGAAATCGTAAATATTTCTATTTTTATACAAGTAAAGGTTGATTCCAATACCTGCTAATATTATTTTTTTGGAGATTTCTAGTTTGAATTTTTATTTATAGATCTGAATTTCATTATGGTGATTATGCATAATTTATATTCTTAGTTTAAAAATGTCACCGATGCAGCGTAGCGATCAAGGTAGCAGACTCGTAGCCGGGATGTCAACAGTTGGAGCCTAGTTTCGTAGAAGACCCGCCATGTAGAGGGGCTGATGCACGTTAAATCTGTTGGGGTTCAAACGTCTTCCCGTCGATGTGGTGTGATTTTTAGGTAAGAGGGGGGGGGGTCGGCTCAGGTGTCGTCTTCGTCACTTGATCTTGGTTCAAAATTATGAGGTATGTCACCAAAAGCCCTCGAGTAGCTGAATAGTGTGACGTTAATATTCACTCAATCACTCGCTAGTTCAAAAATATTCATAGGTATAAAAATAAAAACTCTGATTGGTATTTTACTTCCTATAAAAATTCAGTGACCATGGTAGAAGAGGGGTCATGGTCAAGAAGTTATCGATGAGACCGGGCTTCTATTCTGTTGTGGGCCCGAATCCTGCTGCCACTTAAGACTATTCTTGTCGAAGGTCTGATGTTAAAACTCCCATGTTTTTAAGTCCGCACGTTAGTGTGGTGTTGAAATTTGGGTATGGGGATGTCAACTT
The DNA here is from genome assembly GCA_019973975.1 of Trichonephila clavata. Lineage (NCBI taxonomy): Eukaryota > Metazoa > Arthropoda > Arachnida > Araneae > Nephilidae > Trichonephila > Trichonephila clavata. The sequence continues at coordinate 13,793 of BMAO01001724.1, read as the reverse complement.
AAATGGCGTCTACGTATTTTTGAGATAAGACTTGATACTAAAAATCCTTGATTTCCTTATCTTTGTTTTATCGACATTTATACAATTTAGATTAAAGTATATCCTTTTATCTCTTAACATTATTCTCTTGCTTCAATTTGCGGGCTCAGCGGTAGCCTAGTGGTTAAGGTAACTGACTCGTGGCTGGCGTGTCATGAGTTTGAGCCCAGCACCCCTAAAGACATGCACGTTAAATCTGTCGAGAGCTCACACGTCCTCCTGTTGGTGTGGTAGTTAGGAGAGGGGATGCCAGCTCAGGTGTTGTCTTTGTCACTTGACCATGGCTCAAAATTACGAGGTTCGTCGCCAAAAGCCTTCGTGTAGCTGAACAGTGCGACGTTGATATTCACTCACTTGCGTCAATTTGCAGTATTTTCTTGAGTCTCTTTAATGGCCACGGTAGCGTTGCGGTCATGGCCACGAATTCATTCGTCAAGTCACGGATTCGAGTCGGATTCCACTGAGACTCTTTGTCTAGAAGGACAGATGAACGTTAAATCTGCGGTGGGTCAAAGTCTTCACGTTGACATAATATGGAAGTTAGGAGAGTGGTGTTTCAGCTTCGTTGTTGTCCCTTGACCTGTGGCCACGGTAGCTTGTGGTCAAGGTAACGGACTCGTACCTGGAGTGTCCTAAGTTCGAGCCTTTTACCGCTGAGCAGCCTGTACACAGAGGAAGCAGATGTACATTAAATATGTCGAGGATCAAATGTTCTCCCTTTAGTGTGGCGTGTAATTTAGAGAGCGGGTTCCATCTCGGGTGTCATCTTTGTCAATTGAATTAGGTTTAGAATTATTCTGAATCTAGTACAGGCTTCCGAGTTCCTAGTGCAAGCAACTAGAGCTTTTAGCGACGAACCTTGTCTCTAAGAGCCCTAGTTGCTTTAGTGTGCATCCTAAACAAAACTTACTCACTTGAGTTTGTTTTAGATTAAATACTACTTTATACGTATTTTTAGCTTTGAGTGTATATCAAATAATTAATTTGTGATAAAAACTAAAATGTTTTCAAACCTAATCTTTTTAGTGAGATTTGTACTTTTCGAATATTACTTGGGTTTATTTATTTTGACTTCTAATAATTTTTAATTTATTTCAGACATGAATGTAACCAAAATACTATTTCCAATTCTATAATTGGTTTTTAAACAATTAAGTTGTATGAAAAGTAATACACACATTTTAATTTTATTCTTCTTAAACAGACGGAGATGAAGTAATGCATTTCATGTCCCCACTAAACACTTCACGAAGAAAAAGGAAGATTAATAATTCAAACTTATATCTGCTCCTTTCTGTGCATTTTTCGGTTGTTCCCTTCTGACGCGGACACCCATTCACACAAAATATGACACTCCCTACCTTGTTAATTCCGTTTTTTAAAAGCCCTTCCCAATTTTCGTCGCGATCCCATTCTAAGTACCCTGGCTCTCTCATTAGTCGTCTCAAAGGGACGGGCTTCTGCTGATGACACTTACCAAATTGACTCGAGATGTGTATCTTCACTCTACAAAACTTGTTTCCAAACTTCTCTTCCATCTCTCCCTTGCAGAGTTTTTTTCCCTCACCTTCTAGCGATTGGCTCTTCTAGCGAACGAACTCCAATCCTATTACGATTCGCTGATTGCGTTTATGACGTCTGAATCTTCGCCGTCCAATCAATTTGTGCATCACTCTTGATAGCATTCGGTGCATCTGTCCTTAAATGGGATCACAGAGACTACGGAGGACGAGCTGATGGGATAATATAGTAGTCTTTATCAAGTTGGCAATGCAACTGCGTTGCAAAATTTTTTTGATGAGAAATCTCTTTTTAATAGATAATATATATATATAATGCTTTTCTTTGATTAAGGGGACACGGTACGCTGTACATATATTTTTTATATTTACCGTAAAATACGGCGTATAACGCGCACTTTGAATACAAAAAATGAGATCGAAATATACGCCAGATATAAAATGATAGTTTTAAAAACAAAGGGAGATGAGCATTAAAACAAAATTACTACTACAAGCATTGAAATACTGCTTGCTTAAAAAGAACGAAACACTTTAAGAACTTAAAGTATCGGACTGGTTGCTGCAACTTTTTAAAAAAAAAATTGAGATATGGGGATTTTTTGTTGTTGTTATTTTTAGATTTGTTTAGTACATTTTAAGAAAAATATACTAAAACTAAGAAGAGAAAGAAATTATTACTAAAATGGAAAAAATAGGTAAAAATTGACAAAAAATAGCATAAACGCGGCCCATTCTGTACCAAAGGTTTATAAACAAATTTTCAATATTTCAATTCTAATGTGTTGCTATGTTATTCATTTTTGAAATGACCTTCAGGATAAGATTTTTTTTACAAAAACTAGAGCACTTTATCTTAGTTATTATATGAAACCTGCTTAAAATAACAGTGATTATATTCACATAAGAGACTGTAAATTTTGTAATAAAACAGTGATTTATAAATCTGAAGGTTAAAACACTTTTACTATTATAACGGAACTTACAGAACAAATTTCAGCTTATTAATTTCAAAACTTTTTTAGCAATCGCTGTCTCCGTTTGAGCATTTTCAAAAAAAAACACACACACACACACATTTTGAGTAAAACGAGTTTTAAAATATGACATCTTGCTTAAAGTAATGGCATCTGCTTTTACTAAAACACTTGTAGGTTTTGTTCTAGGGAGCGGAAAATGATAAACTTGGTATTTTTATAAAGCTAAGAAGGCATATGAAATAAAATCATAAAAAAATGTCAATTTTTGGCAAAATTCACAATTTTAGGGTAGTCGGATACCTTAAAAAAATTGTAGTTCTAAATGCATGCTATTTTTTCAAAAGCCTGGGATGATACTTCGAATAAAAAAGTATAAGAGCATTAAATGCGAATATTTTAGGTTTCTTCATAAAAAAGGAGGTGAGTGTTATACAGCGAATGTACCGTAAAATTAAAAAATACGGCTTGAAAGGACAGGTGCGCGTTATACGGCGGATTTTACGGTACAAAAATGTAAATGTTTACAAGAATCCTATTTGAACGCATTTGGAATATACATTTCAGAGCAAAAAAACATTTTTCAACAGTTATTTTTTAATTTTAAAAACTTTTTCATTATTTTAAATTTTCTACTACTTTTACAAATTTTAATATTTAGAACACAATTTTTTCCTAATACTCTAATAAGTGTTTCTCCCAATTCTGTGCATGGGATTGGTATTACGTGTTATGTTTTTATTTTTAGGGAATTTTTTTTTGTGTGCCGGATTCTAAGAAAAACATGTATACCTAGGTTTGGTGGATTTTTAAATAAATATATATTCTCGTAAATACTCATACCATGTACGAATCTTTAAACATACTTAAAACAAAACAACTACAAAAATAGTTTAAAAACTTTGCATATTTATAGGAATATTTTAGCCCTTAAATAAACGGTTATCGTGAAAAATAAGAACTTGAGGAAAAAGTCATTTAATGTTTTTAAAGATCAGTAAAATAAAAGAGAGCTAAATGCAGACGTTACGTTCTCTGGTTTCGGTTTTCGCTTCCGACATACTTTAAAAGTTAAATAACTGGCTAAATAATAGATCTAGAGCTATAAATATTTTGTACACATATTTAGAAAAATCATAGTTAAAATGAGGTAACGAAAAAAATTTCGAAACTTTGGTTAATAGTCCTCTTGATGAAAAGAAAAAAATGTGGCTTGAGTAAAAAAATATATAAAAAACTAAAACACCATCAATAACATCTTTATAAAATTTATATTCCGAATATATTTACTGTAAATTCTTATTTTCTATTAAAAACGTATTTTTACAAATAAAGAACGTTATTATAATCCCTACAGAATAGTTTAGAGACACACAGATACTTTGGTATTTCATAATATTGTGAACTATTAAGATTTTATAAAGCAGTTTACACACACATGATTTTATTTTAATAAAGGATTTTAATTAGTAGATGTATTTAAAACCAATTTTATTAACTTAATCACTTTTATTAATGCTTGACTTGAATAACTGACAGCACTTAAATAATTTCTTAATAATAAAGCTTCTTTTTAATTATTAAGATTAGAAATTGCAGAAAGTTATTCATAGTTAATTATACAGAACGTAAAATTTTTTGATAGGATTAAACATTTAATCTTTTGAATGACTTAAGAATCATCAATCGAAAGAGCATTTATAGAAAGAATAATTAAAAAAATTATATTTCGACTGAATTAGTTTCACAAATCTGAAGTAAAATTTAATGCATGTAAGTAAACAAAAAAAATCCAGTATACTCTTATGCAATTTCATATGCATAATATAATTTATTTCAATAGTTTGAAATTTTATCTGAAGTGTGTAATTAATTTAAACTAATCAAAATTTTTAATTAAATTTAAAGTAATGATTCTAAAGTATTATTATGAAGTAATTATTGCATTCGATTTCTAATGTCATTTGTTATATAAATGCCAAGAAAATAATTAAATTTAGTCTCAGTAGAAATTAAGTTTCTTATGATTTTTTAAAAAGTGTTACATTGTGTCGCGGCATCATTGGCTATGTTAAAATTTGAAAAAAATTATTTTATTTTTCACTTACTCGCTCCTGATTGTAATAATTATAAAATTAATTATCCTATAAACCCATGAGATGTAAGCAGATGACATTTTAACTTGAATATATTTTACATATATCAATCTAATTAAAAAGGAAAATGGATTTTGCAAGAGTTTTAGATAAATGATTAATATTAAAACTGTTTTGTTTATTATATTAAATACTTCTAAATTCATATCTAATCTAATAATTATGTAAGATGATTATTTTATGAAGAATAGAGCATTGTAATTTTTTTTACTAATTATAATTAAAGTCTTTTAATATGATTTATAAAAGAATGAGGGAATCAAGAAATGTAATTTAACACTTTGAGTTTGATCTTTCACAATAATTATTCCGAAATTTTGATATTTTTTTAAAGCTGTCAGTGCTGCTACATTCGATAATATCGAAACTCAGCTCTAGGTTTGAATCCAGTTGTCGACGTTCTGGAAAATAATATGGGTTGCTATGTAGTTTAAATGATCAATTCATATGTCACGTGATTGGGTTTCGGCTTGATTTTCATTAACGTCGCACTTTGAAGCAACACGACGGCTATTGGCAACGGACCTGAAAACTTTGAACCATGGAAAAGGACGTCATCTGTGAGGGCACATCCTGTTCTGTCAGTTAACTGTGGATTAAGTAAAGGAAGTGAAACTGAAGGGTTGCCGTTGCCAAGGCATGGTGCCATTAAAGACCTACCGTGTAGAGAAGCTGATGCACATTAAATCTGCTGAGGCTCAAAGTCCTCAAGTGGACATGATGTGGTAGAACGGGTCGCCAGGTCAGGTACTATACTTGTTATTTGAGTCTCAAAATTTCGAAGTCCTTCGCCAATAGCCATGGTGTTGCTTCAAAGTTTGACATTAATAAGCAGTCACTCACGGACTTTAACAATGGCAGTGGTAGCCTTGTGGTCAAGGTATCGGATCAGGGCTAGCGTGTCATGAGTTCGAGCCCAGTACCACTGAAGACCCGCAGTGTAGGGGCGCGATGCACGTTAAATCTGTCGATAGCTCAAATATCCTCCAGTTGGTCTGGTAGTTAGGAGAGGAGGTCTCAGCGCAGGTGTCGCCCTCGTAACTTGACCATGGTTCAAAATTACGAGGTCAGTAGGCAAAAGCCCTCGTGTTGCTAAACAGTGCGAGGCTAATATTCACACAATAACTCAATCACGGTCCTTACCATTTAGTTGAAAATTACTTCAGCATAGTATCATGACTCGTATTCAGCTCGACCATGGCCAGTCAGTTAACGAGACGTCTAATTGAACTCCAAAGAAAAAATGATCTTTTCTAAAACAAATGATGCAAAAAATAAAAAAGAATCTTGTTTTTTTCTGAAAACGGCCATCAGTGCTTAAACATTCACAACTTGCAACTATAGAGATCTTTAACATGAAAATATTATATAATATATTGATTGTTTTTACACAGAATACTGAAACTTTAACAAATGAGTGTTTCCTTCCCAAATCTTCGTTTTGTAGTCCATTTGGTTAAAAAAAATATGAATGGCTTCAACATTTCGGAAATTGAAGATAATTTCACTTTCTTCCACAACAACGGATTTTTGAATTTGAATTCCCTACATTATTCTTAGTTTTATTCACCAGCGTATATTCCCCACATTAACATGCTAACTCATAGCTAAAAAGAGCACTTCCACAACTCCACTCCAGTAGGCAGAAACTAATTTGCAATTCCATTAGTTTACAAAACTATTTTCATAAACGCACAACCACTTGTCTGCTCAAAAAGGGAACAATTCGTATCGTGTAACCTGCCCTCGAAATGAGCTGTACATCGTTAGAACTTCATTTTCATTGAGCTTCTTTTGAGAAAGAAATGAATAACTAAAGACCTAAATGTAACCCTCTGGAGCACTAGAAGTTTCCGTATTTGCATAATTTAATCAGCAAATTCTCCAAGTTTCAGTTTCGATGTTTTCGCTTACCTGGCTTCGATGGGGTCTACTTAAAAATGCATCAAAAGTTATCAAAAACAGCTACCTCTTAACTTTCGAATCAAAAGCGTAGGGTTAAAGAAAAGTTGCGATAATGTGTGTTTCTGTTTTCCTCTTTTTTTTCATTTTGGTTTCTGCCTAAATTGAAATTGATTACATTGGAAGGAGAAGGTTGTTTTTAGACATGCATACTTAATGAACTTTTCAATGCAAACTCATTGGATGTATTTGTTTGTGTTTCGTTTTCAAAAGGGACGATTGGTAATCAGAAACCTTTTTGCTTTGAGAAAGAAAAAATGTATAAAATTAAACTTTCTTTCAGAAACTTAAGATAAATCTTGGAGTTTCTTATGTTCAGCTATAAACAAATCAGTTTTAGTGAACTCTACAAAAAAGGAATTTAGTTTAAGGAGAGAATAAAGTCAGCGCTCAAGCTGTTTTGTATGTTTTTCAATTTCAATGTATTGTTTTCATTCTTGTGCTTCTGAAAAAAATTTTACGATCTCAGGGTTTTTTGGAAATTTAATTTTAAGATTCGAAAGAAAAATAAATAATTTGAATGCTTTAATACAGTCTTTTAAATTTTATTTCGGACAATAAAGAACTTTGTAAATACTAAAAGAGAAATTTTTTTACAGTATCTTGAGCATCATTTTTGTTTAAAAAATTTAAAGAATTAGATGAAAATTCTGTTTATTTTTGGAAAACCTCAGGTAAAAAAAGGTTTTTGTGTTCAGTAGCAAACAAATTAATCATTCTTTTTTTATTTCTAGTGAAAAAGAAACGCATAAAAAGGAATCAATTTTACAAAAATTAAATTGAATATCTTTTAACACGTATTACTAAAATAATATATTTTTAAATTGAATCTTTAAAAGTAACTTCGCATCTTTGTTTTAAGTTAATTAGAAATTTTTTCCTTTTGCTGCTTCAATTATTTTTTTTTAAAAATAAGAGTTCAAAAAAATTATTTTCGCATGATACTCTTTGCTAATCAAAATTTACATGAAAGTTACTATGTGTAAATTTAATACTTTTTTTGCATAACTGAAATGGATCACACATATTCTGACAATGTATTTAAAGTTTTAATAAGAATATACATTTTTTTCCGAACAATTTTTTTCTTTCTTTATTAATTATTCACTATGTGATACATTTTTTACATTTAATGTTTTATACTAACCATTACCAACCAACTTCGCTGGGTGTTTCATCATAATTTCATGATAATGACCATATATTTAGTTTTTTAAATTGGTATGTTATCGCTGTCATTAAGTTTTCGATTGCATTCAAAATAATTTTTATAGCCTCCATTCCTTGATTAAAAGAAAGACTTGATTAGTTAAAACGGATAGATTTAATTATAAAATTTCTCTTTTTCGAATATTACCTATAAACATGAAATTTTGAAAGTTTTTTTTTTTTGTTGTTGTTGGGTTGAGTATATATTCGCTAAAAGTAGGTTTGTGTGTGGTGGAAATCGAATACGACAAGGAGGTAACAGGGGTCTAAAAGATAAGACCTCCGTTTTAGATGTTTAAATCTCGTCTTTTTTAAATCGAGGAAAAAACTATATAATGCTTTTCATCGTAATCGTCATAAGATTGGCTTTCAAGGGACTTAATATAAATTGACCTCCGAATTTTCACCAACTTCTTTCCACCAGAGGGGCTTTTAAACCGTTCTTTGAATTTGTTGTAAATATTTTTAATCCTTCATAACGTCCAAAATTTTTTACCTCTTTTCTTTGTAATGTGTGATTAACACTTCTGTGAGCTCCGAATCGTGCTTAGTAGTGCGCGGAGATTTTATAATAGTTTTCACAATAAAAAAAGTACAATCGAAAGTTGAATGCTAGGACTTGGATAACGGAAACAAAACAAATATATATATAGCCATACAATATCATGAAATATCTATCGTGCGCGAAGCAGGCTGGCAACGACTAGTAATATACATTTAAAATAAAAAAATATTTAAGATTTCATGATATTATTTCAAAAAGCTGCATAATGACCCTTACACTAACATAAAATCGAATTCCATTCTTTTCAAATGATGCTTCAAAAAATCATCATTGTTATACGATTTTCTTTATATGCCTTTTTAGGAGCATTTTGGACAGTGACATTTCATGTATCTATCAAATTATTTGGTCTCTAGTGAACAATAACTTAAGGTTACTTCAGAGAAAATGAGAACTGAAAATATCATCAAGATTCCCGGTTGAACTCTACGTAGAAATAAAAGAAGGCTTAGATTTTCACTTCAAATCAGAGGGATAAGTAGTAAGTTACAGAGAGTGGGCGTTCATGTCAAAATAACATAGATTTGAGTGGTTAAGTCTCCCTTGCCCATTGCTGATCCATCAATTTACTTGTCCTTCTGGAATGCATTGGTTGGATTTCTTTTATTTCTGCCATTACAGTTTCTGTGAGAGAAGATATCTGAGGAAATGACGACGATCAGCTTCACGGCCGAACGGTGCGAGAAATCGACAAGAAGAAATAAAGGATGCATTCGGGATTTCTTCCTTCCATCGTCATTTGTGGGAAGTACACCATCATTTGGTCACCCTCGAGAATCAAAAAGTGTATCGTAAGACTCTGGAAGCAAAAATCGTGTCGTAGATAAGAGACAGACGTTTCGTGTCAAGAATTTAATCCATTAGCACTCAACTTATCATTTGAAGTGAAAAGGGGAGGTTTATATTAGTTCTGGAAATAGGTTGTAGGCAGAATCAGAAGTGTTTTTGGTTATTCAGTTGAACATCGTCTATTTATATACAACAGTTTTCAAATAAATTTGAATAGAAATATATGCACATTTCCTTTTTCTTGGGAAAATAGTTCGTGTCCCCGGTGGCTTAATAGTAACAGTCAGGAACTCGCTGTCGGTGTGTAACGGGCTCGAGACCTGGTGCCATCGAAGATACGGTGCTTAGAGGGGCTGATGCAGATTCAATGTTTTATGGCTCAAAGTCCTCCCGTTAGTGACCTCTTATGGAAAGGGATTACCAGCTGAAGTGTCATCCACATCACTTAACTGAAACGCAAACCCCAAAGGGTTTGTTGCCTTAAGCCCTCTTGCTGCTTTTTATTCCGACGTTGGTATAAATCTGTCTTATACAAACTTTTGAAGTTATGTGAAGTCAAATCAAACCTTTGAAAGATCAATGAACTTTTTCACTGGACACATTTATGAAGAAAAAAGTAAATACACGTAGCAGCCAGTTTTCACACACAATTCTCTTAACTAAATCGGACAATTTTAGTAGGATCTTTGATATGAGAAAATAATGAAAGGACCGTGATTCATGCATATGAACATTGCTACTTAAGTAGAAGTATAGCGAATAAATTAAATGTAAGGTAATACACGAGCGTTAGAAGAATTATAGATGAAATTATAATTGTAAAGAATATATATATATAAGAATTGTACCGAAAATAATTGCCAAAAGAGACTTATTTATTTTATCTTGTGTTTAAAGTTCCTGGAAACAAATTCAATTTCACACTTAATCTTGTAATAGTATAAGACAAGTGTGGTAAAAATACGGCACGCGGACCCCAAGCGGCTCGCCAGGATTGTTAGATAATCAAACAGACTGAAAAAGTTTTCTATAATTGAATAAAATAAATAATTTTAATACGAATATTTATTAACACGAATAATAATATAATTTTCTATGAATATTTGTGAGCAAAATTTTTCTTGCATGACGAAGAATAAGAGAAAATACTACTGTAACAGTTAAATAACCGGACTAGTCTTAAAAATTAGATTTATTGAAAACATTACGCAACCCTTATTACCTTTTAATCCTCTTCAATACACTCCCCTCTCTATCAATGCATAGCTACATACGAGTTTTCCGCCGTTTCAAACAGTGCTGTGTCTCATGTTATACTATCTTCAGTAAGTGTGCCGTTTATACCTACATCTCTAATAAAGACTGAAAATGTGTTCCCATCAATCCCTTTTTCACTTTAAAAAACAGTTAGAAGCCATATGGTGTATGATCTAGTGAGTACGGTGGATGCTCTATCACAGTAATTTATTTGTCCGTCAATAACTGGTTTACACAGAGCACAATTTGCACAAAGGTGTTGTCTTGGTGCAAAATCTACGTGTTGCTCTACGTATCTTGCCTTTTCTTCCTCATGCTTGCTCTAATCTTCCTCAGGATCTTAATATAGTACTGATGTTTTAAGTTTTGGCCTCGAGGTATCCATTCAATCATAATGATACCAATAATATCGAACAAAAACGATGCGCATCACCTGTTCTTGATGTCACAGATCGACAAGAACGTTCATCATCTTCACCAACCTCTCGATCTTCCGAAAATCATTTGTGCCACTCAAAAATTTCACTGTAAGAGGTGCAAGTATCTCCAAAAGCTACTGTAACAATTAAAACATTCCATTGGAACTTTTTGAAATTCGCGAGGAATTTCTAATTTATGCGTAGCTTGATTTTTACGTTTATCATGATTGCTGTACTTCGACACAACAACGTCTGTTTAAAACAAGGATAGAAGACAAACAATTAGATAGAGGGATTGAATAACGTGCCATCAGCATCGATAAGTTCAAGGTCAGCTATATTCCATTTCCACTTCGTCTCACCAAGCCTAACAGCTAGGACATGCGCAGCCCGGGAATTGGTCACATCTTGTATAGATTCAAGTAGGCTGATATTAAATTTCAGGCTGTGATAAGAATTTTAACACGATATATCGCTACTGATTTTTAAAAAAATGTAGAAAAGTGTGATAGGGTACATTTGTCTCATTAATTCGTGATTCTAAAATTAAAATTGTTTGCAGCTATAAGTAAGAAATTAGCGCAATAAGTAATTGAAATGAAAAAAACTGCCACTATTTTATTTAACTTATATTTACCATAGTGCAATAAATACTTTATCTGAGATGCAAAGTTAACTTATGAATGTAGTCATTTGAAATAAGTGCGGCAATCCGATATCCTCCACTTCTAAAATGTGATTCGAGTCTTGGTGCCCCTGTAGACCCGCAGTGTGTATGGAACTGATGCCTGTTATATCTGTCGAGGCTGAATGATCTCCCGTTGGTGTGGTCTGGTAGTTAGGTGCAAATAGCCTTCGTTTTGCTCCATAGTGTGACGTAAATATAACTCTCACTCGCTCCCCAAAATGTGGCCATCCAGACAAAACACTACCCGCCCTTGCTTTAAAGCATAACAAAAATTTCTCCACCCTCCAAGAATCTACTTTTTACTATTTCTGTGACTCTTAAGGAACAAAGTTTGAATAAATAAAGAAAAAATATCATCAATAGAGTAATAAAATAACATTAAAGGAGCTTTGATAAAGTAGCTCTTTCCTTTGAATAAAATAATTTTTAACCTACTTGTATGGGGATTTAAAACCAGTCGGGAAATACCAAATAAAAGTTCAGAAAACTGTACTTTAAGATAGTAATAACCAATTATACTGCCTCATTAACTCGGTTCCAGTTGATTTCATCCATAATCTGTTTTCAGCTTCGAGTCAAATCGCTACAAATAAAACCAAACGCAGAGCGTGTACGAAGCATAATGTGGTAACTCTGAACGATCCTTCTATTTAAGCCCCTGGGAAAATGTAGTTTCGTAAAGTAATCCTTTGATTTCCTGAAGGCAGGTGTTGAGGAGTTAATATACCTAAGAATTTGCCTTTGAAAAGCATCAAAATTCATAAAATAAACTGTCTTGCATTATGAGTTTTCAAACAATGCAAGCCGTCTTATTAATTATGCATGTCATTGTCTGGATTCTTCTAGAAATAATAAAAGGAATATCTATTAACTTTATAAACATGAAAATACACACAGGTAGTCTACGTTTAATTTTAAACAAGCTCGGTAAATAATAGGATAAATTCATTTCAATCTATGTAAACTTTCAGGTTTTCCATTAATTATAAAGTTTTGTTTTGATTTTTAAGCAAATTAATACGAATTCTAGAGAATATGAGCTTTTGTTTGGATATAGAATCATACTAGGTATATATGAATAATTATGTATTATTTCAAATTAAATATCTGTTTTAATTCTAATTTCATGTCACTATCCCACTATTTGAAGTATTAAATTTCCAAATAGCCTTAAGATAGCATAATAGGATATATTTACTTTCTCTTGCCATTTGGAATGGAAATTATTCTCATTAAATTATTCCTGAAGACGATTCAATTATTTAAATAAATTCAACACACCGAAAGTTTTGGGTTCTATTTGCTAGCTACTAAGTACATATTAGCAAAGATGGGCATTAGTAGATTCTGAGATAATAATTCTGACTAATGATTCTAATTTGTAATGACCAACCTATGGAACATGTATTTCAAACAATTGTATATATCTTGTGTAAATTGTAAGTTTAATATATTCATTTTGTGTGTGAATTTGCAGTTCCTTATATTTGATTGTTATAAAGAGCCTGTTTATGTTTCGTTAATTATTATAAGGAATTCTAACATTTCATTTTTTTTTTCAGGTAAGATACAGCCTGACTTTCTGAAATGATATGATTCGAAATTAAAAACTGTTTCCGGTGCAAATAAAAGGTACTTTATTTTCCAAATAGTTTTAATAATATAATTTTACATCGTTATTTGCTTCAAAACTCATGAAATAAAAATGTAATGTAAAGGCGAATTCAAAAGTCTAGTTGCTTAATTGAATCATTGTTTATTTTGGTAATTTTAACGTCAGGAGATTTACTTTTAACATGCTCTTTGCTCAAATACCAAGGAACAAGGGTGTGAATTATCCCTTTTCTAAATTTAAATATAAGGAAAATTAAGGAAAACTAGAATTTTATGTTCTAATTGAAGAGAAATAGTCATTTAGAAATTTCGCTATTGTTTTAGGGGAAAGTTTCTACCGATCAGTATGGCACGTGCATGCCATTAAGGCATTTTTTACGTAGAATCTCGAATTAATGTACCAAAAATTCAATGTCAAATCCTTTCAACAAAGAATCACGAATATATTTTAGAAATATAGGTTTTAATCCTTTAAATACTAAATGAAATGAGACTCGTTTCGAAACAAGATATTCGTAATTATGATTTAGGTAAAAGAAAATTTATTTGTAGAATTTAAAAAAACATAAATTATATATATCTTAGCTCACATTTTTAA
>BMAO01001723.1:0-56494 GCA_019973975.1 Trichonephila clavata | reverse complement strand
TTCCATTATTTATGATTTCGAGGATGTCACCAGGCTAGCGAGTTAAACAAATGTCTTCAAGACACACAAGTTAATCAGCTGCGCGAATTACTAAATAAACATTCTAAATGTTTCTCAATGATCCCGGTTTAACTAATCTGGTTGTACACGAGATCCAGTTGATTAATGATAAGCCAATTAGAACGAAGCCGTACCGAATGTCGCACCGACAAAATGAAATTTTAAAAACGAAATTAATCGAATGTTAAAATTAGGAATCATTGAGGTAGGAGAATCGGATTATATGTCCCTATGATTTTGTTGAGGTACCTGGCAAGGATCCTCGACCTTGTGTCGATTATCGGAAATTAAACGGAATTATTAGAACGGAGTACTTTCCTCTACCCAACATCGAAGAACGCGTAGAACAGGTCTCCTCCGCTAAATTTATTACCATTTTAGATTTATCTAAAGGATATTGGCAAATTCCTCTGAGTAAAACTGCACAACGATACGCAGCTTTTGTACTAGTTTTGGTACTTACAGACCCCTAAGAATGAGTTTCGGATTAAAGAATGCCCCATATTTTTTTAGTAAACTCATGGCAGGATTACTAAACGGTCTAGAGCATTTCGTTGTTCCTTATCTAGACGATATCGCTATCTTTTCGGATACGTGGGAGTCACATCTTAAACATGTGGAAATAGTACTGCAAAGAATCAGGAGATCCCAATTAACAATAAACCCTCGAAATGTAAGTTTGCACAACAGAATGTCAAATTCTTAGGTCATGTGGTGGGTCAGGGGTTCCGCACTCCTTCCGAGGTCAAAGTTCAGTCTGTTCTTGAGTTCCCTACCCCTCGTACAAAAACACATATACGAGCGTTCCTTGGTTTAGCGGGTACTACAGTAGATATATAAATCAGTTCTCGGTAATAGCCGCACCGTTGACAGACGCGTTGAAGGGAAGGCAAGACGCGGGGAGGTTAATTGGACAACCGACTGTGAAAATGCATTCCGAGATTTAAAAAAGAAGCTAACTGATCAGCCCGTCTTGTACTCGCCAAATTTTGAACGGGAGTTTATCGTTCAAACCGACGCCTCTGATTATGGAATGGGGGTGGTGTTAACTCATTAAATGACCAAGGAGAGGAGCACCCAATCCTTTATCTGAGTAAAAAATTTTCAGATGTTTGAGAAACGATATTGTACGACCGAGAAGGAATGTGCTAGTATTGTGTTCGCAATTAAAAGGTTACATTATTATTTAGATGGAAATTCATTTTTAGTTATGACCGACCACAACCCTTTAGTATGGTTAAATAAAAACGTTAGTTCTAACCCTAGATTAATGCGATGGGCTTTGGCATTGCAACCATATAATTTTAGAATTGTACATCGATCGGGTAAAAGTCATAAAAATGCAGATAGTCTCAGCAGATCAGCGATCGATGATTAAGAATTGATAGTCATGTTTGGTTGTCGTGATTATTAGTTGTGGAATATTGTTAAATGTAAATAGTTAATAAATGGTGTCAATCATTAGTATTACCCGTTAATGAGGATATTGGGAAGAATGTTTTATGTGTAAGATGGTACCTTAAGCATATTATAGCAACATGTTTTTTATTATGATTTTAATAAGTACTGTGTATGAGTGTTTAAAATTTTAATAATATGAATACTTCTTATATTGGTAATGATTATTCTTTCGTGATTAGCATTTGTGTAAGTTCCCTTGCAAGAACACTCACTCGCGGTAAGCATTTCGAATTTAATTGTAAGTTTATTAGATTTAATTACAACTCAGAAATATGACAGCACTTATTCAAAGGAATATTTTCCCTGTGTGTCCGACAACTCCAAAGGTCAGTCACCTCGGTTACCATCATCCACCCTGAACTTTTCTTTACGAAAAGTCTGAAAGAGGAGAGGAAAAGCTGTAACGTCTGCGCCCCCCCGCCTTGAGACATCTGGGACTTGCTTCCCACGGTCGGGTCAGTTTAGAAGAATGATGACCACACGTGCAAAACCACCTGCAGTCGCTAATATACTGCGACGGACGTGTCTTAATGAGCCCCTGCAACCTTTGACCCGAGGGAAACATTTCGCCTCCACCGGATGGGGGGTGAAAGGGGACGCGCAGACGTCGGTGAACCGCAGAGAAGGGAGAAGAGCGCGAAAACTTCGCCTGGAACGGACACCATCAAGATCCCTCCCTCACAAAATTATTTTGGACTTTAAAATCATCCCATAGTGAAACTAGGATATTAATGTAAATAATAGCTGTGATAATTAAAATAAATTATATTTCAAACACGCTACCATATATTATTTAATCAAACGTCACAGCCGTCATCGTTCACAGTGCTCCATTCCTCTTTCAGTCTACAATATCCCCACACACTTACAATGAGTTTTTTTTATTTGACTACACCAAAATATTCACTCAAATAATTTATATGGTCAGATACCGGGTCAGATAGTTTTAAAATAAAATTTTGTTTTTTGAAATATTAATTATGTCTATAGTTTTGAATTTATAAATACTTAGTATAGTTCTTAAATTATAAACCAAGTGGATATAGTAAAAAGGGGATCTTGAGAATTATTTGGAAAAAAAACACAGCTTGTAAAATAGACACTTCATTTTTCCTGACTGCTTATTGTTAGCATTTGAATGCTCATGAATAACTACTCTATATAATTATTACTGTTGGTATTATTTTAAAATAGCTAAATATTCATATGTATGAATACAAAAACAGAGATTCTTTTGTTATAATTTTTAAAAACAGAGCTCCATTTAAATTAGACATCAAATTAACTTCTAAAATTCATCAAAGACATTTTCTTAGTGTATTTTTATAACAATAAAATTATCTATAAATAATTCTGTAACATCCTGCAATGATGATGTTCAAAGTGAAGTAAAAATAATAAAACTTTGGTATTCTAAGTGGAAGAAGATGTGAATTGTTGATAACAAGTGTTGATGAAGTAGGGAAAGAGTAACTAAAAAGACTTCTAAATATAATTTAGATTATTGTAAACTTACAATTTAAAAACTGAGAAAGGAGATGTAAATTAATTCAATTAATAATGGTATAGCTTGAAATTGTATTAAAAATATTGTTTTATAAATCATAGATAAAAATATCTTTATTTGCAAATTTTTCAAAAAGCTTTTTTTTTTTTTTTTTTTTTTTTTGTGATCCCGGTACACTTTACCTATTGTACTGATATTTTGCATGCTATTAGATCCCAAATTTTTCAAGAAAGTGAACCAATTTTTTTTCCAAATAAACATTTACAAGTTTTAGATAAAATACAATTTTTGCATGAAATTTAAATCATTAAATTTGAAACTTTAAAAAATTTTTTATAAATTTATATATTTTTTAAAATTTTATTTTATTTATTTTATAGATTGTTATGTTTTCAAAAATTCTGTAAAATTTTATAGCTATATATGCCGTGGATTTTATGCAAAGTGTACCGAAAGGTAAGAACATGCCTTGAAGATTAAAAAAAATAGTTATTGATAAATTATTGCTTAAACAGATTTATTTGTACTTTTTAATGGAATTTTTTTTACTTTAACAGATGTATAAATGTACAGACAATTTAACGTGTAAGTTTTACTTCCGTTGCTTTTAATTTAAATAAGTGAGAACCATTTAAATTTAGTACAAAAAAAGTCCCTTTTTCCTTGTCGCAGACGTCCCAGTTACCTTAAGTTGATATGATTACACATAATTTTTGTCAAGAATCCACTAAAGTGATCAATAATTGAATGTGGAATAGTTCAATTCTATCACTTCATTATTAATATAAATCCAAGTTCTCTTTTTGCAAGACAGTTGAAGAATTCAAATTTGGCTCCGCAACATACTCTGTCTTTCAGCTTTAACTCCCCGCTCTCTCTGCGGTTCATTAGCTAAACTTCCTTAAAATAAGGTCAGGGTCGAAAAACCTGTTCACCTAGCACTCAAGATATTTCTTCTTTCAACCGTATATGGGCTTTCCACAATTCAAATACATCCAACCCATCAGACATGCTCTGTTTTTCCAAGAATGTTACGCATATCGAAATGTAAAAAACTCCCACGTTTGTGCAATTGTTATTCTGTAGAAATAAAATAACTCAAAAACAAAGTTAACGAAATTTTTTGTTTTGTTTCATAGTATAAGAATAGTGATGTATTTTGGAAACAAATGATGCATTAGAAAGAGAATAAGTTAAATCCAAGAGATAAAAATGCAAATTCGGAGAAATTAATAATTTGTGGCTCTTTTAATCAGGCAGAAATCTAGCATTTTCTTTCTTTTCATTAGCATGTCCTAAATACCTCCGTAACTGTGAACACCGAGTTCTGTTCCATAAATAAAATTGCTACTGCGAAATAAGAAATGAAGAACGCGACATCTCCCTTTCTTCACTCTCTGATCATTCTAATTCGAATGTGATGAATGAACTGAAGTAGAGTTGGGTGCTTTGCCTGTTAAAATTATTGTTATTAACGTCGGGCACATATCTCGTCTTTTAGTTTTAGGTCAAGTGACATCTGAGCTCCCATACCACCCTCCAAAATTCCGCACCATGCCAACGTGATATATTTAACAGTCCCTCAGCGGTCTTTTGTGGCACCAGGATACAAACCTACAACTCCCCAAAGAGTGGGTTTTTAGGAACGCCGCATTCAAAGATTTGCAAGGGCTTATAGCGACGGACCCCGTAATTTTGAACCATGGTCAAGTGCTTACATGAACTTTTCATTGCTCTAATTGCCCCATTCAACGAATTTTTCTTCCTGCGATTCTAAGCCACACTCAATTTTCAGAAGCATTAAAATTGGGGGAAAAGTGCAGCTTAGATTCGAGTAAATACGGTTATTTATAGAATACCAGCTAGACTGGAGAATCTGCTTTTCACAATCGATGTGACTGTATTTAGTTTCGCAAACGATTCGATGACACATGTACCTACATTGGAAGCGCACGTTCACTGCCGCTGTAGAGAAATAAAAATCACTACAATGCGAGTCGCATGACTAAAATTTTCCTCACACGTCGAAAAAAGGAAAGAACAAATGATGTGATCAGCTCTTCCCGCAATAGCACATGATTGGCTATTGAGACATCACCCAACACCTCGCGCTTCCACGGGATTGGGTTCTCGTGCTGATTGCGATGGAGCGGGACTCGGAAAATTCAACACATACGTTGGTTCCAGATATATCGGTTCACGTATGTTCTATGCTCCCAGCATTGATTACGTCTGGCAGCCGATCATAGGTATTCCACAATTTTGTGTTTCACAATTAACTGTAATACATATAAAGAAATATACATTTCGTAGGACATCGCTAGAATTGAATTATTACATACAATTATGTTCTCACATTTTTTTAATTTACGTTGCAAGTACCCCATATTGTAAACACAGGATAAAGAAGTGTTTGCAGAACAGATGTAAAATTTTCAAATATACTCTTACCACTGTCTTTCTTTCAACCGCCATCTCGTAATCTCTTAAAAAGATGCTACATATCTTTAAAGGCATCAGCAAAATATCAAAGTTTTGAGCAATAGCTTATTAAAATTATTATTTGGACAATATATAGGACTGCAAAAATCTCCGGGCTTTTTTGTTTTAAAAAACAATACTCGTCAAATTCTTTTCTAATTGTTCGAAATTAATGCAACTGAAGCCCTTTTCAATTGATATTTTAGAATAGGTTGTAAAATTATTAGGACGTACCAAAATGAATGCAATTCAGCTATAGATCGATCTTAAAACAATTAGGTAAAGCTAAATACTTAATTAATCTGTGAATCATCATTAAAAAAATTCTATTTGCAACTAAATAAATAACCAAATAAAAATGTATTGTTTTTTTCTCTCTTTTATTCCCTTTTAACAGGTGATACAAATTTTCTTTTCCTTGATTTTTAATTAATGTCCTCTAAACCAACTCGAAGATTATTTGAGACTGACCGCATTATTTGAATCATGGTCAACTGTTCCATAGATTTTCAGCTACAACAGATTTGCTCCTCTACACGGTGGGTCTTCAGCAGCAGCGTCACCATGACCACTCAGTTCCCACAGCAATGGCACATTAGGAAATTTATATATGTATATATGAGTGGAAAACAAAGTTTGAGTTTTTTGAAGTATTACATTTTTTTAAAGCTATTTAAAATTTATTTGTATTATAAATGATTGGAAATGCAATAACTAAATATAACTTTTCAAAACACGCTCACTTAGATAAATAAAAATATTGATAAAATATGTGTTATGAGTTTTTAAAAAAGTTTATATATATATATATATCTAAAGGAATCTTATTTCAGTTTTTAATTTCAATGTTATTTTATTGATGGCAATAGTTTATAAGGAAGAATTTTTTTGGCAGAGTAAGGAAACTTTATTTATAAAATAAAACCAATCATCCGATTCCGAACTATATAAGAACAAAAGATAAAAAACGTCATTGATATTTAAATAATTATAATATTCTTGATTTCCTTCCACGGAAAATGAATTTTAGTATTCTCAGTTCATCATTAAAGTGTTCATAGTATTTAAGTAAATACGTTTTAAAACTTTCTTGAGTACTATTTTAATTCCTTGATTTACAAAAATTAATTTAAATTAACCGCGTTATATTCATTTTGATTAATTGTAAAATAAATTGTAAAATCCAGTATCACATAATATAAGTAGTTAATTGAAACAAAACTGAATTCTATTGCAATGGTGCAAGAAGAAGAAAATTTTAAAAAATTGTGTTTTTCTGTTCGTATACATTTTCTTTGTCAGGAGGGAAGTGTAAGTCGACTCTTGCTCAATCAGTTCGAAGAAATAAGTGTGGCCCGCGGTAGCCAAGTGGTCTAGGCATCGGATCATGGCTAGCGTGTCATGAGTTCGATCCCAGTACCACTAAAGATCCGCCGTGTAGGGGCGTGATGCACGTTAAATCTGTCGAGAGCTCAAACGTCCTCCCGTTGGTAGGAGAGGGGGGTGCCAGCTCAGGTGTCGTCCGCGTCACTTGACCATGGTTCAAAATTACGCGGACCGTCGCCAATTAGCCTCGTGTTGCTAATCATTGCGACGTTAATATTCACTCACTCGAAGAAATAAGTTCCTTTCGGGAATTCCCATTCAGTCCTTCTTCCTTTGTGTGTAAAGTATATTCCGCTCCCAAAAAATTTTCTTTTCAATTCTCCAGTCTGTATTTATTGAGTTGATTAGGCTATTATTATCAAACTGATTTCATAGTCATTAATTAAAATAATTATACATTTAAAGAATCAATGAATAAAACGTCGATAAGAAAAAATTTGTCAGACCACAGCTATAAAATTTAATTTGAATACACTTCCTTCTAATAATCATTAAAACTGAGCGAATCTGAAATTTACACTGACGGTTAATTCCAAATAACAATCCCAGAGAGCAAGAGCAGTTTGGATATGATTTTAATGTTTTTTAAAACTTAATATCCAACAACCGGTAAACAACCTAACTTTATTAGAAAATTATACGAGTGGAGCGTCAATACCTAGTTTAAAATCTGATGATATTTAAAAAAAGTAGGAAAAAAATAACAATGGATTCCAAGATAAAATAGTAATATAATTCAAATTTTAATGTTTAATTTTAAAAATGATAAAAAATGCACTTTTCGTTCTATGTACAAAAGATAGGAATTTTAAATAGTTGTTTTAAAATTGTCTATGTTTGAAACTATAGATGTGGCATGATAATTTAAATCGTTAAAATACCTTACTCCAATGGGATTAATTTAGAATGCTGAATCGACTGGGGATCTTGTCACAAACACTAATTATGTATGAGATTAAAAAAGAAATAAAGTTGTCAGTTAGTCAGCTTCGTTTTATGATACTTGTCACAAAGAAATAAAATTGTTTTTTGAGCAAATACGAAAAAGAAAAAAAAATGTCCTGCCAATTTTCTTGAGTTTTGTTTTTTCGCTTGTCATAAAAATCCACCTGAAATCCAATTCAATAAGAATTAACGGATTTCAGCTTAATTATAAATTTCAAACATTCCAAATGTAAACGTTTTCTGGTGGTTTATGATTGTGAAGTAATCTCAGACATCCATCTCATATTTCAATGGAACCAAATCTTTCAATGATCAGATGAAAGTTATTTTGGATTTTTTTTAAAATTCTTCTCTCCAATGGAAATGATCTAATTCTGTGATTTCTTCGCGAGTGAAAAATTTATCTCGAAAAGAGAAAGAGAAAAAGACTCACCCGAGTCGCAGAGGACGAGACATCTCTGAAGACGCTTCGCACAGGTGTCTGCCTCGAGAAAAGTCGTCCATGACCGCAAAAAAGGCTCCCCCCTCCCCTCTCGCTTTGACGTCACTACAGCAGCCCCCCCCCCCTGACAGCTAATCGTGTAAGAAGAATGAACCACCGCTACTTTTGTGTGTGGAAACAGCTTTCGGAAACCTTTCAAGTGGTAAACAATTCCTATTTCCCTGTTTCTCGCGAGGTGCTGCCGGGAGTAAATAAATAGCAGTTTGTCTCTGAGAGGAATGCCGTTCAGATGGTAAATGGGCGGAGTTAGAGGATGGATCATCTCGAATGAGTTAAAGAGATCACCAGTGAGATGAGTAACCCACTCCAGTGAGAAGGCAATTCTAGAAACAACACGATGGTGATTCATCTCGAAGCAGGCAGCGCGGAGAGATGCTCTGGAAAAAAAATGTCCTACTCATACATCGAGGCATTTTTGAGTGGCAGAGAAAAGAAGATAATGTACAGCGTTGACTGAAAAGAATGTTTTCATTCACTCTCAATGAATAGGATCGAGTTTTGTAAACGCTTTTGGACGAAAAGCTCAACCTGCTATTAATTTTTTATTCGAGCGCTTTTTATGTACTATTCAACTTATCTCTGTTTGAATCGTTTCGTCTCCCCCCCCCCCTTCAATCAAAACCGTTTTATATTTTGTCTTCCATGTCGAGATGTTAAATCAATTTCTAGCCTTCAGATGTTGAAGAGAAAAAACCGCAGTCTAGCAAATTTGGAAATTTTAAATGAACCTAATTATTTTCAAAAAGAAATCGGAAATTGAGAGCAATATCTTAACTTGAGCATGTGTTGAATCCCGAATTCCAGTTATGCCGTCACAAAAGGCCAGCCATGCGCAGAGTATGTTGGACCTATCGAGGTACCAAGTCCTCAAGTTGGCATGATATGGAATTTGGAAGGGGAGGAGTTGAGATTGAGTGAATATTAACGTCCCACTGTTCAGCTACACGAGGGCTTTTGGGGACGGTCCGCGTAATTTTGGACCATGGTCAAGTGACGCGGACGACACCTGAGCTGGCACCCCCCCCCCTCTCCTAACTACCGCACTGCACCAACGGGAGGACGTTTGAGCTCTCGACAGATTTAACGTGCATCGCGCCCCTACACAGCGGGTCTTCAGTGGTACTAGGATCGAACTCATGACATGCTAGCCACGATCCGATGCTTAGACCACTCGGCTACTGCGGCCACGGAAGGGGAGGAGGAGGGTGCCATCTTAGGTCGTTAATGGCCAGAGGCTCAAAACGAAGAGATATTTGCTCTCGCGTCGCTTTGTTGGGAAATGTTAATAATAAGAAGGAAAAAAATACTGAAAATTCAATTTGTGAAACTACACGAAATGACCTTCGTCGGTCAGGTTGCAAGGAGGTTACCTAACTTTCTTTTCCCCTCTTCACTTTCCTGCCGACTGAACTTCCACCCTGTACGATCTTGAGTAGCACCAAGACTAGCACTCACGACTCAGTCGTGACTCTATCAATAATCCCACACTACATTATTTGAAGCGGGTTCGGTTCCATTTCTAATATAGCCCATGATTCAACACATTAAGTATCAAGTGGAATCACGACCTCTTTACTATCAATGTTAAAGGTGATTAAGGTGATATGATACCTAAAAATCATCAAACTAACAAAAAAAAAATTATTGGCTTATTTGATACATCGAGTCTTTATAAACATTATTGCAAAATTTCAAAGCTTTACCTGCATTTTTTTATCAAGTTACGGAACAATATTTCATGCTGGACAGCAATTACCGCGCCCACATTTCGGATTATCTGCTAGAAAAGAGCCTGAAAAAATGAATGAATTATTTTTCTACCGCGCGTAAATGAGACTGGCATTATGTAGAATTACATATGCAGTAACAAATCATTTCAAGGAAGAATTGTACAATTCGTGCAAGAATTCTAGTTTGTGTATTGTTTATTGGGGGGGGGGGAGAGCAAATGGATTTAGTCAAGATTTCAAAGTTGTGCGAGATTTTTATATTATTTTAAATGAAATTAAAATTTCAAGACAGATTCTCCCAAAGCATAAATACTTAATCTCATTTTGATAACTCAGATAATTAAAAATCTAATTCGCAAGAATAGAAAAACTCTCCCAATTTTATATATTTGTTTTTGGTGATATATATGTATCCCACGTGTGTGAAATTCAACACTATTATTATTAAAATATTTTAAGATATTCATTTAAGCAAATGCTCATATTTTGATATATTTTACTTATAAACTGTTATTGGATTTTGCTTTCATTCGTGTACAATATTTATCGTGCGAAGGCTTTTAAAATCATGGAAATAAAATATAAAGGCATAAACGTCTTTTGTACATGTTGTGCATTGTTTGAGTTGTCAAACTGACCATGAATTAGCTCTGAAGTGTGTGTGTGTTTATTTTTTTTTTATGATTATTAAGATGAAGTTTTATGAAATATTGATCTTTCATTCGTTTTCCTCTATACATTCATTATGGCAGTATATTGTTTAATTGTTCTACATTTGTGCAATTTCTTATGATAAGAAGTTTTAAATAAGCTAATTAACATTTCATAAAAGTTTCAGACTATTCGATGAATATTATATCATGTTATTCATGGAATGAAAACTTCAAACTCATTTTCCTCCATGTTGAATTTTTGTACATGTACTATTATTCAAAACCCTAAGGCTTTTTTGATAATTGAAGTATCAGTTTGAAATTTTTTATACATGTTCTAAAATGTATGTTTTATAAAACTGAGCATGGAATTAGCTCTTACAAAATTAGTACTTTTTCTAAAAATTTTCAAAATCAAAATTAATGTTTTTTTTAAAAGATTTTTTGGAGGTTTAACTATAAAAAAATTTATAAAAAATTAAAGAGCAGCAGCAGAAAGAAAAAACCCACATGCACAGTTTTTTGTTGTGCATTATAAGGTGCTTGGGGAAAAAATTTTGAAAGAAAAAAGACATATGTAAAAAAGCCTTAGAAATTTAAAAAAGTTTTAAGAAGTTCAAAAATTTGAGTTTTACAAACATTTTGCAACAGAATTAAAAAATTTTATATGGAATTATAATTAAATATTAACCTTTATAAAATACAACCAAAACCAAATATCAAATATTAAAAATAAAAAAAAATTTACCTTTATAAAATAACTCTTTTTAAAATAACTTTCAAAATCGACCCCTGCCAATAATAATTAATGGTGGTAAGCCTACCAAAGAATTCAAGAATTTGAGGGCTTATGTTGCACGCGCGGGAAGACAACTTTCGGAGAGTACGTAGGCAAACATATTAATTGTGTATGTGAGAAACAGAATAACAACAACAGTTATACACAAGAAAAATCCCGTGCAACGCAGGACCATGCGGCTATATATGGATGTAAATTAATATTTTTTAAAAAAACTAAAACACAGTATTGTTTTTTATAATTCATGACTAAATTACTTTAAAAATCGTACAATGGTTGCTTTTTATTGATTGAAATTAGAATAATTTTGCAAATTATTAAGCGAAAATAGAAATTTGATCTTATCCTTGAGGGAAAAAGAGTTTTATATTCTCGAAAAAGCCCGTACAACACCGGTTAAACGAGGGAAAAGAAATATTCCTAACAAGGAAAAAAGGAAGAAATTTTTGAAAAAAGAGAACTTTAATGATATAAATATAGAAATCACTCTCCTAGAAGTGCTGGCGTCGAGAGGGAAGGGAGAAATTTCCATGGGGATAAAGTGATGTACTTGATAAGAAACCGTGCAACGCAGGAATAATCTGACGGGAAACAGACCCGTCATTTGGAGAAAAGGGTTGGAAGAAATTTCGAACATGGTACCTTAATGATATATTAATATGCAAGACACATCAGGAAGATTGTTTACATCGATCGGGAAGGGGAAATTTTTAGAGCAAAAATCTTGAAGAAATCCGTGCAACGCCATGCAGCTAGTTTTCAACTTGAATTGTGCAAAAATAAAGGAGTGAATGTCACAAAGAGTGGCGTGAGCACGAGAGTCAGGAGTGACGACGTTTTTTACATAAACAAACGACTCTAGTTTTAAAAAAATATTTTCTTTTTTTAACTCGAAAGGCGTAAAAAAGTAATACATTTCATGAAAACTTTTTATCGTAAATTATTATTTTTAAGAGTTAAAATTCTTTTCAACGGAATATATTTCTTTTTAAAAAGCTTCGAAATTCTCTGAAATGTTTTTATTTTAACTTTTTTCCATACATTTTTTTTATCAGTGTTTCGTGTCATTTTGAACTCAGCTTCATTTGTCAGTTAGAAATTTTTTCGGAAGTAATGTTAAATACCTTTTTGAGATCCAAGTCTCATTTTACAACAATATTAATGATTTTCTTTTCTTTTTGGAAGCTGAACGTCGCTGGAAAATGGAACGCGGAGCGTCCTTCCATCCCATATCTGGAAGTATAATGTCTGATGGGTGATGATTAGTTTTTACACAAGTAATCCAATATAAAAGAAATTAGAGTGAATGTTGCCCATCAACCGATTGGGCCCAATAAAAAACCGGCGTCGAATGCGTCAGCAATGATCCACGCATGTGCAAATGTACTAACTTTTTATGTAAGTTGGGCAAATTCTTTAAAATCTTCGGAGTTTTACTGGTCGAAGAACTTATACAAAAGTTCCGAGAACATTTATGGAATACAATTAATTAATAGCTGAAAAAATCTAATTAACTTGATAACCATAATAATTGTAAACCATAATATATATAACCATAAAATTTAAAATATATAACTATTGTCGTAGCAATATTTAAAATATCGACATTCCTCAAAGATAATTTCTCCTAAGGCGGCTCCTAATCTAAAAGGCTCGAGAAATGTTTTTGAATATTTCAGACGAAAAGGGGAAAAAAGTAATTCATTGCATTAATAATATGGGTTCGTTCTAAGCAAAAATGTTGATTTTGAAATTAAAGTGTGGTTACGGAGTTTGAATAATCGGCACACAAGACTAGTTCCAATTTCTGAATTTATTCATGCGTTGAAGTCTTCCTTCAATGCAATTCTAGAAACAGGGCAATATGTCCGACCAAGGTTTGAGTTGTTTGTATCAGATTCTGGGTGTGACTCCTGATATCCTAACTTCGTGTAGAGCAAGGGTGTCAAACTCACGGCGAATATATCGACGCACTATTTTATGATAAAAAATTTTAAGAAAATTTCTCCGAAGTAGAAAAGATAGTTGCCCAGATGCGATGCCAAATGTCAGGTCGTAAAGATTAAAATTTTCTTGTTCTTTCATATATGTTTATTATAATGTATTATTCGAAATAAACCTACGTTTCTATGAATATTGATTTTTCTTTGCGGCCAACCTAAAGTTAAACCTTGTCTTTTTCGCCCAAGTTGGCCTTTGAGTTTGACTCCCTTGGTGTAGAGCATAGGTTCTCAACGTGGGCGATAACGCCCCCTTGTGGGCGTTTGAGGCTTTCAGGGGGGGGGGCGTTGAGATGGCACGGATGGACTTGGGCAGATTAACCGAAAAAGACTAAAAACACGCTGATTATGTACTAACAAAAGAAAACTTTAATAATGTTTACCTTATATTGATTGTATGTATTTAAATCATTCCTGTATCACATGTACGAAAATTCACATATTTCGGTAGTTAGGGAAGTGGATGAAAAACTTAAAAGATTACATTACATTCAGACGTACATTAAATTGAATGATATAGCGCATTTTAATTTCTGTAGTGCACGTGTTGTCTTTGTCTGTGAGCAGTAGGAAACATGTTTCTTCCACTGCAATTTCATTACGTATATTATCCAAGAAACATAATTAAATATGTTAACTGGGATTTAACGTGATTCTTTAAAGGCTGAAACTATCAATTTATATTTATTTTGAAAGCAATAGTTTATTATGTATTACTTCATGTCATCAAAACCCTTGCCTGTCTTTATAAAAGGTAATCTAAAAATCTTTTATTACATTCTTTTAAATGAAGAAGAAATTCAGTAGCGTTTCGATTCCAACAATATCCTACCTATGACTAAAATAATAATATTACACAGTTACATATATTTGTGGCAATATATATTTCAGATTCTCAAGTAAAAAATCTGGAACTTTAGAAAAAAAATGAAATTAAAAAAATATATTCTTTTAGTAAAGGATATTTTGTAAAACTTAACTCTTGTTTTCACTATGTATTATGTACACTCGTATTTTCTAGAGTGCGAGTGGGCGGTATCGAAATATTCACTAGAAAAGGGGGCGGTATCGAAATATTCACTAGAAAAGGGGGCGATATCGAAATATTTATTAGAAAAGGGGCCTGTGCTCAAAAAAGGTTTGGAACCTATGGTGTAGAGGGTCGTTTTAAATCTGCTCCAAGTTTTTATGTTGGCATATTGGGAGTTGGGTGCCACATACACACAGCTGGAGTTCTCTTCTGACTGAGGTATAAAATTATGTCGCCAACAGCCTTCGCTTGGGTTTACACAACGTTAATAAAAAAAAAACATTATTTTAAATATTTTTGAATAAACTGCGATTCCACACGTTTTAAGCGCCCGCACACCATCTTTGACGTCGTGCTCCTAACATTTACAAATCCATCCACTTAGTACTTCTCATTGTTCTGATCGCGAAAATATTTTTTCTACAATTTTATAGCTGCACAATGACTTTATTGCTTCTGTTTTGTTTATTTTTTTAATACATTTATTAAAATTTGATATTTTTCTCATCTAGAATATATACATATATATACATACAGGGTGTCCGGGCTTAAAGTATCCAAAATTTATTGCTTATTTTTATGAAAATACCCATCAGGATGTCATAACCATTTCATTCGTGGATTGGAAGCCCCTCCAAGATTCTTTAGGTCTAGTCCGATCGGCCGCATGTGCGTGCATTATTGGCAAATGCAGACGATAAATTTCTTACACTAACTTCATGAGTAAAGATGTGGACCCCACAGAAAAAGGTGCAGTGCGTACTTTGGTTAACGGAATTTCAATCAGTCAAGCGTGTACAGATACGTGTTCGAGCGGAATGGAATGTCGTTACTGGCTTGTCTAATAACCTTATCAGGACTTCTACAAAATGAATCACGTACACCAGGGGTCTCCAAACTTTCCAGCCTTAGGGCCATACTGATTACTCCAGTAAGTTCCGAAGGCCAAAACCATATTACCATTGTTGCCGGTGGTAAAAAGTGAAATAGTCCACTGATGTAAAAAAGTCCGAAAAAGTACGCAACGTTTAAAAAAGGCTGCAAATCGAACTAAAGTCCGCAAAACGGCAACACGGCATATTATTAATTTTCCTGTCATTATCTGTAATTTCTAGATTAGTCGTAGAGTACAAGCCATGAGGAGTAACGTGACACGACATCTGGTGGACACAAGCGGAAATAGGTAGTACCTTCTATCGCTAACAGATGGCGCTAATAGCACGTACAGAATAATCTCGTTGGTTCGAAAAAGTTCTGGTGTCTTCCACTCACTTCTAGATGGCAGTAATTGGAATATATAAGAAGGCTAGTGGCGCAACCACAAGTCAGTTCCTATGACACTGTTGTGAAATAAAATAGTGCGTACCTCCTTAAAACGTGTTTGTGCGTGTTTAAGTTTAAGACATCTTTGTAACAGTATTTTGATTTGAATTGTTGCTTTTGTGTGTGATTTAGTAGTATGGAAAAGAAGCGAAAAATTGATAGTGAATGCAGAAAATTCAAAGATCAGTGGAACATTCAGTATTTCGTAATTGAGTCCAGTAACAAGGCGCTATGTTTGATTTGCAATGAAAGCATAGCCGTTCTCAAGGAATATAACATTAAACGTCATTATGAAACAAAACATTTTCAAAAATACTCAAAATATGCAGGAAGTTTGTGGACAGAAAAATTCGAAGCTATGAAGCGCGGATTGAAATCGCAGCAATCTTCATTTACAGAATTCAAAACTGAACAAGAGGCTGCAACTCGTGCCAGCTTTCGTGTGGCTCTTGAAATTGCAAAACGTGGAAAACCATTCACCGATGGAGAAATGATCAAAGAATGCATAATTGGAGTAGCCGAAGAAATGTGCCCTGAAAAGGTAAATTTATTAAAAACTGTCAGTATGTGTCAGCAAACACTGTGGCTCGAAGGGTAGAAAACATCGCTGAAAATATATCCTCTCAACTGTTCGACAAAAATGGACATGTTGAGTGGTTTTCTTTGGCCTTGGATAAGTCAACGGATGTGTCAGATACTGCTCAGGTGTTCATTTATATTCGAGTAGATAAAAGCTATGAAGTGCATGAAGAACTTTTTGATATGTATAGTATTCATGGCACAACTACTGGTAGAGATAGTTTTGAAGGAGTTGAAATGGCCATTAATCAAAAGAACCTTCGATGGAAAAACTTGAAATATATTACAACTGATGGAGGCAAAAACATGAGTGGGAAAGATAAAGGAGTGGTCGCTCTTGTGTCAAAGGTTGTAGAAAATGACGGTGGTTCAAAACCATTAGTCTTGCATTGTATCATTCATCAACAGTCTTTGTGCGGAAAATGTTTGGATATGTCTGAAGTTCTGAAACCAGTCATTTCAACTGTTAATTTTATCAGATCTTTTGGGCTGAATCACCGACAATTCCGACAATTTATTGAAGAGATTGGAGAAAATGACTTACCTTATCATACTGCCGTACGTTGGCTTAGTTGTGGGAAAGTCCTTCAGCGCTTTTTTGAACTTCGAGCAATGATCGAAATTTTTTTGAATGAAAA
Source organism: Trichonephila clavata (assembly GCA_019973975.1). NCBI lineage: Eukaryota > Metazoa > Arthropoda > Arachnida > Araneae > Nephilidae > Trichonephila > Trichonephila clavata. Next base: position 39,400 of record BMAO01001723.1, on the reverse strand, counting down.
GCATCGCCCTCTAACTGAATTACAAAACAACGCATGGCTGTGGAAGTTAGCATTCTATGTTGATTTGACAAAACATGTGAACGAACTGAATTTGAGATTGCAAGGAGAAAACCAGCATCTTCCTGATTTATACACTAATATCAAATCATTTCGGAAGAAATTGATACTGTTTCAATCACAACTACGAAGTAAATGTTTTTCACATTTTAAAACATGTGAAATATTCAGCCACACCACTGAGACTGAGTTTCCTATCGATTTTGCAATCGAAACTTTGAGTGCTTTGAAAATAAATTTTGATACTCGTTTCTCGGACTTTGATGCCATTGCGAATCAAATTAAGATTTTTCAGAATCCTTTTGATACTGACATTGAAATCCTAGCCCCGGAACTTCAAATGGAAATGATTGATCTCTACAGTGCAGTGATATAATTAAGAACAAATATCAAAACTCATCTTTGTTGGAATTTTATAAGAGTCTTCCACTGACACAATTTGATAATTTGCATAAATTTGCTCGTGGGCTGTCTTCTGTTTTTGGTACTACTTATTTGTGTGAGAAGACCTTCTCCAAAATGAAGTACATAAAAAATGTTTACAGATCAAAATTAAAAGATGAGCATCTTAAATCTCTTTTAATAATTGGTACAAGTAAAATTAGTCCACAACTACAAACTATTGTCAGTGGAAAATCTCAATTACATAAATCTCATTAGTATTTCATATGTCATTATGCTTGTTATAAGTTAGGTTTTTATTTAAAATGTATAAAATGTTAGTTGGATTCATTTCAATAATTTGTTAGTTATTATATACTGAAGTTAAATTTTCTGCATATTATACATGTCTTTACTCATTACAATTCTGTGTTTCTTTATCCAACTTATCACAAAAACAATAACAATAAGCCTACAACAATGTTATGAGTAGTTAGACCATGACCATATCAATGTAGATGTCATATTAATAATTATTCAACATAAAATTAGAATACTTCAGTAAACTAAATTTAATTTGCTATAAAAAAATATGTTCTCTAAAAGGAGTTTTCAAGTATGCTAGCTCTCCGCGGGCCGGACAAAATCTGTCCGCGGGCCGGATGTGGCCCTCGGGCCGTAGTTTGGAAACCCCTGACGTACACGATCAACAGTGTCTTCTATCACGAAAACTAAAAGATACTTGCCAGTTTGAGAAACCAAAGTTTCCGTCTCTTTTAAAGTTCTTTTCCATTGGTGGATAGATTTTGATGTCGGAGGATCGACATTCCATTCTGCTCGAACACGTCGCTGTACACGCGTCACGCGTGACTGATTTAAATTCCGTTAACCAAAGTACACACTACACCTTTTGCAGTGGCTTTCACATCTTTACTAATGAAAAAGTGTAACAAATTTATTGCCTGCGATTGCCGAATAATGCGAGCACGTGCGGCTGATTGGGCTTATGGAGACGTGCATATGTGTTTCAATGACATAAGCGGTTTTCAGGAGGAAGGGACAGGGTGGAAGGCGACGAACGTGTTGGGCACCCAAGGTCAGCGATTACTATCCAAATCATTGGCAAAGTAAGTGATATAAATGGGTTTCCACTCACATCAGTGATCAGATATTTACACTTATATATACATTATTTTGAAAATAGTTTCACTGATAATTCTAAATATTACATTTTTCGTTACATAGATGATTCTGGAAACGGCTTTGATGTTAGCACATCTCTTCCTCCCCTCAGGGGGCTCACCTTCTTTAGGTGAGTACGGGTGTCACAATCCCGAGGTGCCCTAGTGATCTTTTCCCACGGGGTTTACTGTCTTTGGTAAACATGGGCTTCACGAACCCGGGGTACCCTAGTGATCCTTCTCTATTTTCGACCCTCTTTCTTGTCATTCAATTCATTCTTTCTTTCTGTTCCCGTCTAGACCACAGATATTAAAACAAATGTTTGGCGCAGTATAGCCGAAATCGGCTCTTGCGCCAATAAACCCCAAAATCACTCACTCATCCTTCTTGGACACCTAGATGGTTTTTTGTCATAATGATTTATAGAAGGGACATTCCTATTAGACAGATGTCCATAAATTCATTCCTACATTTATGTGAGTCGCGAAGTTCTTGAATGATAGGAATGTTAGCCTGTTGTGAGAAAGACATACCTAGGAACGTATTTCCAGTGTCAAAGTGACAGGTTGGTTGGTAGACTCTCCATTTGGCTTACGAGGTACGGTGACGATCTCAGTCGTGAAGGCCTAATGTTTCAAAGAACCAATGAATTTGGACCGAGGATGCCGGGTGCAGACCTATGGAGCTCCCCAATCAGAATTATTGGGGGTGTGAAAGAAGTAACCCCAGGGCCTTTAAATGGTTGGTTTGGAAGGTGATGAGGATCTTCGGAGGGAAGAGAAAAAGGTTGCGGGACAGCCGTACCCGAGAGGATTAAGAGATCAAGGAATTGCAAGGAGATCTTGAAGACAGAGTGACGGAAGGGCAGCTGCACCAGATTTTGATCTTGGGCGATACAAGCTAAATATATTGCAGGGACAACCGCACCCGGGAAACGTACGTTAATCCGGACGAAATTTTCTCTAGAGAAAGGCTGAGAGAGCTAGAAACATTAATATGAACTTAACTTTAAAATTAATTTGCACATAAAATGGCTTTTGGCCCAAGCTGTGTGAGATCTCTCGTTACCCAGAAATGAAGCAAATTTGAGGGTTCACGATGTTGACGTACAACTGTACTGTGTACTGACATGAATGAGAATAACTCAACTCAGTGATGAATTTATGCTCCAATATGGCTTTTTGCTTGAAGAAAGTCAGCAAGCTTCAAATTAAGCAAGCCAGATGTGGTCTGAAGCATCAATTATCTAATCCAAATTTTCGCGTCTACAGCTCAGCTCGAACTGGGGAGACAAATGTTATCAGCTCATTCCCAGTTCGTATTACTAGTCTGACTGTATCGATTGGTAGGAAAAGCACTGCCCTCTGTAGAATGATTTATTATTTTTTGTACTACCAACTAAAAACTCTTAGGAGACTTTAAGATTTTGGTACCTATTTGATCTGAAAGTTCCTTCTCCTAGGTCAATGAATTGCCGAGTTGTAAATGAGAGGGGGGGGGAGACAAACACAAACTGCTTGAAATCCCTTTATTTCTGCTGTTTACAACTGCTTCTTCACTCGCTCTTGCAATGTCCTGGGATGGAGAGATCTGCCTCTCTTTCAACCACCACCATGAATCAGTGGCCATCAATTTCTTCTGGTCTGGAAGCTGTCACATATCCCCGAAATTAATAATTAGCTGCCAAAGGAGAAGAAAAATACATGTGCTAGAAATCTTTCTAACAAAAAAGAAAAAAAAAGATTTATTTTTTCATTGAGTACAGTTAGAGTAAATCTATGTTACTATTATAATGGAAAAACGCGAATCTTTTTCACTTATTTCTAAGATAAGGATTAATTAAGTTTGTTTTTAAGAAGAGTAAAAAAGAGAAGCTGTGTACATTTTTGTTTTGATTGTATAATTGTTCGTTTTAATATTTTTAACATATGAGTCTGGATTACCGAGCTAACCGATGCAAAAATATAGGTTTCATACACAGTTACAGTTATTATTTTTTTGTGGGATATGGAGCAACAAAGACTATTATCCTATACGTAACAAAAAATATTAACAAGACATCAAAATATTTCATCTTCTGAATAAAAATCTAAATGTTGATCCATTTGAAAATGCTTTTTCTAGTAATTCTTTGAAGGTGATATTGTAATTAATATCACTTTTGAAAAGGATTTTAGATGGTTTCGAAGGATGGCTGTATCTACTGCAGTTTAACTAAGGATTCATATATTTTATAACCCACAAAAACTTATCTACAAAATATTGTAACAAGTATATTTATTTACAATGAAAAAAATACAGAAATCTTTAAAAGTTACTCTTCCGATTAAATAGAGTAAATGCTGATAATATTTTTTTGCCATGTGCATCTCATAAGTCGCCGCTTAATTTGCTTTTTACTTAGGGTAATGCCATGTGATGCAAATGAGCTTTATACTTATGTCTTTTTAGGTTATGGCGTCTTATTTGTAGTCAATAAATTCATTCTATATATAAGTTTATTCTAATCATTCTCAAATAAGACGCAGTTTACAATTTTTGGCGGCAACAGCATATATCATTATTGAAGCAGAAACGAATTAAAACACAGCAACGTACGAGCCCCCCTTTTTTTATTGAGAACATTCATAAATCCCCGTTCACACGCAAAATATCAAGCGGAGACTTACAGAAGTCAGCATGAAGCACACATCACAAAGAAGAAAAGTCATGAAGAATTACAATACAAACATCCATGCCAGGCCCTACGACACCGCAGTTAGCGTCACTAACTACTATACCGGATGAGCGGCAACATAAGAATCCTGAAATGTAGGTTTGGTTTCAAAAATCATTAAAAATGTTATACTTTCTTTTCAAAGAATTTTTTTTATTCCTTGAGTTTAAAAAGAAATATAGTCAAATATCCTTCAAGACATTTATTCCTGAAAATAATAATTACAAACAAATGGTAGTATAATATATTTCACTTTTGACTAGTAATAATTTAAATATGCATTGCAGCACTTAAAAAAAACTGGACTCATTTAAATCAAATATTTTAATAAAATCCACAGTGGAGGATTTTGAATTAAGTCCCTTCTTAATCTCAGCTATTTTGTGCAAAATTTCTTGATTCAATTCTTGTTAGTTTTATGGGGAGGAGAAATGATAACTCTCAACTACAGTTGGGGAAGAAGAGTAACAATTAGCTATCTGCGAGGTCTATTCTCTCTAACTCAGATTTTTTGTCCATCCGATCCAATTGGCACTTTGAGATGAACAACTCATTTCCGCAAACTATTTCCTATTAAATAGAATACAAATGGTTAGAGCATCAGACGCCAGACCGGAAGGCCTGGGTTCGATGCTCAATGCCACCAAATACTCGCCAAGTACAAAACGAAGCCCGTGCTCGTTAAATTTGTGGGTCCAAATGGTGTCACCTTCTATCGTGAGCAAAATCGTACTGTTACCTTCATGGGCTCAAAGCTTCGGCTAACGACAGGCATATCTCTAGCCCGTAGCCATGATGAATTTCGTGGGCCTCGATCTGACTACGTCAGACAGGTGGCATAAGTAACAACAACAACATAGAATACAAATAGTGTGATGGATAATAGATTTTATGTGGGCAATATATCAATGCCGCCCATCCGGTATAGTGGTTAGCGACGCAGACTGCTCTGCCGTTGGGTCTGGGTTCATATTTTGGAGAAGACATAGATGTTTGTAAATGTATAGTGCCATTGTGGCAATTGGGGTACTAAATAGCCGTCGAGCCGCAAGTCTTCTCGTGAGGTTGGTGGATGGGGAAGAGAGGTAGGAAGCCCCTGACCACCCCTAGGGTGTTCTCCCTCAAAATTGGGGTGGAACTGAGCCAAAACGCACTGCCACCTGTTTGGTGCTCAAAGCTACGGCTAACAACACGTGTACATCTAGCCCTTTGCCATGATGAATTTCGTGGGCCTCGATTTGACAACGTCAGACAGGTGGCATTAGTAACAACAACAACAAAAATATATAAACGACAGTACAGCCGGAATTATTGTCACTTATTCTTGAATCACACTCGTTAGTAGAAGATTTCTCTGAGACAAGTTCAGAGGTTGCATCTCTAAAGATTGGTTCCCATTATGTATTAGCAAACTGTCTTGCCTACATTTTTCAGGTTTAACGTTAGTTAATAAAATGAATTACTGTGGGTGTCTAATTGATCATGATTTTATATCCGAATTCATGGCGTCTCAATCACTACTGCATTCGGATCTGGTTAGTGAGCGTCACTTCCACCTCAACTAATGTGAGCAGGAGGTACCTGGACAGAAGATTAAAAAAAGCTTCACCTCTTATAAGTTGTTTTCCTCGTCCGCATCCTCGTTGTCTGGAGGAACGGTGTTGGAGTACCTGGAGCGAGCCTCCTGGACAGCCTGTTGCTGGAGCAGTTTCTGCCGTTTCTCCTCCATGAGGCCGGAGCGGTTTTTGTGGATGTAGTCGTCCACATTAGGTAGCCCCTGCACTACGCACGCTGCCAGGGCGGAGCGATACGTGTTCATGTCGGTCGCCTCATACCACTCCTCGGTGCGTTCGTCAAAACACTCCACGTGGAAGATGGTGGTGACGCCATTGAAACCACCAATCACGAAGATCATGTCATCCATGACCTGAAAACATCATGCCATTATGAATAGGGATGCTTTACACCGGGGAATGGCCAGACACCTCTCGTACGCCCGGAAAGTGACACTAAGAATAAAATGGAAGTCGTTTCGCATGACATGACATGTTTAAAAATAATTTCTCAACTTAAAATCTTTCATTCATTTCGGGTGAAGCGTATTCGTACTGACCTCCAAAAAAGCGCACTTCACAGCATTATAAACCCTTTTTAATTATTGCTATTTCAATTACTAAATGATATTTTTTTTGCGATTAGAATAGCAATTTTAAATATGTTAATATTCATTACGATTCAAGGTTTTGCAAAATGTTTCCTCACGGTACTTTATTGATCCCGATAAACTGACTGACGAGCAAAAAATCACGGTAAAAATTCCTTTTTCACTTGTCCGGGTTTTTTTTTGGTATAGGGGGGGGGGGTAATCTTACCCCAAAATTTAAGACGTTGGCAAGATGTGGCACCGTTTCCCGTACCATTACGAAATTTAAAAAAGTAAATCATATATTTTTTGCAATAAATCAATAATTTACATAAAAATTAAACTTTTATTTGATGTAGATTATTTTATTATTAATTAAAGAAGGATTTTCTTTGTTTCATTTTTTTGTTAAATCTTCCAGGACAACGTGTGAGTGAGTGAGTGAATATTAATGTCGCACTGTCTTAGCAACACGAGGGCTTTTGGCGACGGTCCGCGTAATTTTGAACCATGGTCAAGTGACGCGGACGACACCTGAGCTGGCACCCCTCTCTCCTAACTATCACACCACACCAACGGGAGGATGTATGAGCTCTCGACAGATTTAACGTGCATCGCGCCCCTACACGGTGGGTCTTTAGTGGTACTGGGATCGAACTCATAACACGCTAGCCATGATCCGATGCCTAGACCACTTGGCTACCGCTGCCACAAGGACAACGTGTGATAAAAGTTTTGCACACGCGTTTTCGTGTTGCCACTTCTCGATCATGGTTGGGTGTTGCGGGTTCGAGTCCTGGTACCACCGAATGGCTGGAAAGAAACCTTATATTGGCACAAGCGGCCCATTTCATAGGGAATTTTAATAAATAATATTAAAGAAAAAAAATCTCAATAATTTATTTAAGTTTAACATTCAAGTAAAAAAACAAAAACTTTAAACGACAACTTGTACTTTAAGTTTTAGTGTGGTTGTTAGGAGAGGTGGTACCAGCTCAGGTGTCGTCCTCGTCACTTGACAATGATTAAAAATGACGAGGTTCATCGCCAAAAGCCCTCGTGTAGCTGAATAGTGCGACGTTTATTTTCACTCACTATACTTAATATATGTAAAAATGAGTTTATTTATTACAGGATTGATCGATAAACCTTTTATGAAAATCAGTTTCTTTTCCATATTCAGAAGTAAAAGAAAGTTTTATTTAAAAATTCATGCATCACATGTTCAATATTTTAAGAAGAAAAAAATTGGAGTAAACAGTGTAGTCGGTCATTTTTTTTCAATGATTAACGGATTTGGTTATGGATAACCCATTTCAATAACGATAAATTACCTGTTCCAAATAATTTACAACCAATTTCTTTCATGCATATTCAATAAAAACGAATCGAAGAGAGACAATTTACATGAAAAATATGTTTCCAAAAGAGTGACAAAGGATCGATAATATCATCGACAAAAGAGTATAAACTCCTCAGGTAATATTTATTAAATTAGCTGTTGAAAGAATAACTCGAAATATAAAAGATTCTATTCAAGGATTTTCATTGTGAATTTATATATAAAAAATAGTTTATTTGTTAGCTTTAGTCAAAAATTCTAAGAAATTATATGTTCTATTCAGCTTTTTTTATAACGCCTGTCGGAGGGACTGCCAAAATGGATTTTTATTTTGTGGCAATTTATTTTGCAGGTAGATTTCGAGAGAGTAACACGATCCTAATTTTCGATAAATAATTTTATTTTTTTGAAAGTTTTATTCGGTACTTCTGATGCAGTGTCAAAGTTAATTCTATTCAACTTTTTTTACAACCGTCACAATTGATTTAAAGCAGTACGTATCAATGTCACTGTAATTTACTTAAGTTTGTCTTTTCTTGTTTTAAATACATTCACTTCAATTGCGATTATTATCGCCCCTATCCTGCTTGTAAAAACATTGAACGATTTCAAACCACTATTAACTTTTAATTCCGAAAACAATTTCTTCAAGATTTAAGTACCTGAAGTTGAACTGCATACGAAATGAAAATGTCACCAGACGTTAAAAATTATAAAATTGTGAATAAAAAATCTTTTCATAGCGTGGATACCAGACCTGCATGGATGCCGCTGCTTTTCGGTTTAATGGTAATCGGACTTTCGGTACCCTCACCCAAGCGAATGCTACTGCGAGTGAGTCGAGGCATTTGGTGTGTTGTTCTTCTGTCTTTATTCATAGATAATGCGTACGAAGCTCTAACCCTGTTGGAAAGGAAACGTGTTATATTACTTGTCGACACGCTATTTTTGATTTCGCTCGTGTTTTCTACGGAGCGTAACTTGAGGAAATTGGTCAAGGATTTCGAAAGAATGGAACGTCGCACTCGTTCTAACAAGCAACCTTGGAAAAATAGTTTTAAAACATGGTCGTGGATTTCCTGTTTCTTCGTCATCGTTTACAACATAGCGTCTTTTACTAATGTACTGATACTTATCACCCATAAAGGTTATAACTGTCCAGCATTGACTGATTTGTTACTTCTTATCAGAGGATGGCCACTGGCGATAAAAGTAGTCAACATTCTGTTCCAAATTGTGATCATTAGCCGAACTTTTCTCGCCAACTATGCGCCCACAATGATAGCTCTGTTGTGTTGTTTCACTTTAAAAATGGAGAGGAAAGTCCTCCAGCATCAAAACTCGAGAATCATCCAAATGTTGCGAAAAGGTTTGTCGGACGATTCATTGGCCGAAGCAGCTCGGATAATCCACGAGACCTCTTCTCTTCTTCAGTCAGTCACTCAGTCTATGTCTCTGTTGATACTCATTCTCATTAGTTATTGGATCAGCAACATATTCGTGTGCATCACCAACATCATGCAAAGAAACACGTTCGGGCTGCAGATACAAGTTTTTCTGACTTGCGTTGTGCTCATTTTCTCCTCCATGTTTGCCTACATCACCCACTTGGCTTCCAGTGTTCGACACGAGCACCAGAGTCTCAAGGACCAACTTTTGGCTGTAGCGGAATCGGATTCGAGACTGTTCGAAAAAACCTCAGTCGCAGCGAACTTGGAATTACTTGGTCGGATTCACGAGGGAATGGGGGTCAAAACTCTCGTGACGCCTTTAGAAATGTTTACTGTCGACTCCAAACTGATCCTGACGGCTTTAGGAGCAGTCATTACTTATAGTGTCCTCATATTCTAGGTGTAAAGAAGCTAGTCAAGAGCTCAAATTTTTTTTAACACACCTTAACTGAGTAAAAATATTTACAATTTCATAAAATAAGAATTTCAAATCCTGGAATTAAATGAGATGCTTGCTTACAATAACATAACACATTGTTCCACTCTTACTCTGTTTCAGAATTTTTAACTAACACTAAAAATTCATCATAAGTTAAGACTCTTTTCTTATCGGTTGTTGGAGGGGCCGCGGTAGCCAAGGTTCGTGGTCAAGGTATCGGATCATGGCAGGCATGTCATGAGTTCGAGCCCAGTATCACTAAAGTCCCGCCGTGTAGGAGAGCGATGCACGTTAAATCTGTCAAGAGCTCAAACGTCTTCCCATTGGGGTGGTGTGGTAGTTAGGAGAGGTGGTTCCAGCTCTGATATCGTCCTCGTCACTTGACCATGGTTCAAAATTACGAGGTCCGTTGCCAAACGCCCTCGTGTAGCTGAATAGTGCGACGTAAAAATTCACTCACTATTGGAGAATGAGAGAATATTAACGTCGCACTGATTAGCAACACGAGGGCTTTGGGCGACGGTCCGCTTAATTTTGAACCACGGTCAAGTGACGCGGACGACACCTGAGCTGGCACCCCCCTCTCCTAACTACCACACCACACCAACGGGAGGACGTTTGAGCTCTCGACAGATTTAACGTGCATCGCGCCCCTACACGGCGGATCTTCAGTGGTACTAGGATCGAACTCATGACACGCTAGCCATGATCCGATGCCTAGACCACTCGGCCACACTCACTATTGGAAGTATGAATCAAACACAGGCACCATATATCAAATCACACCTAATTCTGACTTATACGGGGTAATACATTGATTGTTTCATATTGCGAAGTATCTCACCTCTATAGCGAAGTTGCTTCGAGGATTGAACATGTCCGGGATAGAAGACCACTGGTCAGTTTCCGGATCATATTTCTCTCCATTCACGAGCCTCGAGATGCCGTTGAAGCCACCGAGCGCGTAGATGCGTCCATGATGGCTGATGACGGACACACCAGAGCGGCGTTGTTTCATGGAAGGAGTCACCGTCCACTGGTCAGTGTGAGGGTTGTAGAATTCGGCGGAGGCGAGGCATTCACTGCCATTAAAGCCTCCCACAATGTAGATGCGCCCATTCAAAGTGGTGGCGCTGGCGTCGCTGCGCTGCACATTCATAGGCGTTATGTATGTCCACTACAACAAAGGAAAAATACAGAAGGGAAAAAAAATAAACTATTTCTTTTTATGTAAATAAGTAATTATTCAAAACTTGAGAGTGATAAAATTTCGATGAAAATTTGATAAAAATACGCAGCAAAAAATGAAAAAAAAAGGACAAGAATCGTGTAAATAATTATAATAAATGGTACCTGATTGGTCCTTTGATCGTATCTCTCAACGGTGTTCTGTCGGTGGTGCCCATCGTACCCTCCCATGGCGTAGACCAAATCGTCCAGGGTGGCAACACTAACGTAACACCTGGAGATGGTAACAGTTGTGTTAATGAGTTTTGTGATTAAAATAAAAAGGTTATTCTGATTAAAATTTAGTCTAATCTAACAAAATATACTTTCCAAAAATGCTCCAATATATAGTTTTCAGGAAATTACAAGCATCTTAACAGCAATTTTTAAGTATTTAGATAATTTCTAGAGATGTGTAATGGAAATGAGTATGTTGACGTTTAAAGAATGAATTATATATAAATAATAATTTTCTTAGTAAAATTTTGTTTTATGTATCATGTTTTTATAACCATTTTCATGCATTGTCATCCAAATTTCCAAGTCTCTAGCTCATCGGGAAGTTAGTTTAAATTCAATTACAAAATTCCACACAGACAGACAAGACAGCGAGTTAATAAAAAGAAGTATAAGTTTATGAATATTAAAACACATTCACATTGTTTCAAAAACTAACGGAATACAATACTGTACTAACTGAACCTATTGTACCTTGAGCCTATTGTATTCTCTTACATTCTAAATTGTAGGAGTTTTTGCGTCAAAAGTTAGAACTAGGAGATAACATAAAATACATATATTTATTCCGTTTGAAAAAAGCTAGAATCCACGTGTAGCTACATCATAGCCTCGAGCACTCAGCTCGAAACCAAACAAGTTGTGTAGCCAGATACAATATCTTACAGGCAGAATCGCTTTTAATTTCGATAGTAAATGTTTACATCTGAAAAATGATAAAAAGTAAATAGTAGAAATACACAGAGATTAACAATTATATGAAATTAACTCAATATAAAATACACTCTATAACAACAACAAAAAGAAATAACGACGCATCAAGAAGGAGTTGTCTGATTGTAATGAAATTTCGTATACAAAGACATTTGTACCGAGCAAGCAAATGATTAAAATTTGGTGTCTAATGAATGAATAGCGGGAGCTATAGCACATCGTAACTACGCACTCAGCAAGTGTCTATAAAAAGCGAATCTCAATATGATGGTCAAAATTTCTGTTTTGAGTGAGAGAATATTAACGTCGCACTGATTAGCAACACGAGGGCTTTTGGCGACGGTCCGCGTAATTTTGAACCATGGTCAAGTGACGCGGATGACACCTGAGCTGGCACCCCCTCTCCTAACTACCACACCACACCAACGGGAGGACGTTTGAGCTCTCGACAGATTTAACGTGCATCGCGCCCCTACACGGCGGATCTTCAGTGGTACTAGGATCGAACCCATGATATGCTAGCCATGATCCGATGCCTAGACCACTCGGCCACCGCGGCCGCAAAATTTCTGTTGTATTGCGGTTCAGGATACCTTTCAAAGACTAAAAAATGCCTCGCCACAGGATTCGAGCTCATTACGAGCATTTGTAGGAGTTTGAAAGAAGTCTTATCATTGGATTGAAAGAGGCAGGTTGGGCCAATCGGAGAATCGCCCGTCGTATGGGTCGAAGCGAAGCGGTCATTAGAAGATGCTGGCAAGAATGGGTGGACAATGGATGATTTCACTGTCATGATGGCAGCGGCCGATCTAGGGTCACAGCAGATCGGAGGCCAGATTGATTGTCAAATCAGCTATCACAGCACCTGAATCATCGTTATCAACTATCAGACATGAGACCCGCACACGAGTGACCCCCATGACCATTCACAGATGGTTGATAGAGCTAAATTAAGGTTCATACCGACTGCTACACCACCTACCACTCGCGCCTGCACACTGTTGAGCCAGATTACAATGGTGCTTGGCTCGAACAGGTTGAAATCATGCTGACTGGGGATGTATAGAATTTAGCGACGATTCCCGCTCCCAACTGTGTCCTGACGATCATTGAAGACGTATCTGGAGGAGCTCAGAGCACGTTCCGATCCTGCTTTCACTATCGCACGCCACACAGGTCATCAACCAGGAGTTATGGTCTGGGGTGCCATTTCTTTTGGTCGTCATTAGAGGCACACTTACAGCTCAGCGGTACGTCGACGACATTCTGAGAACTATTTTGCTACCGTTCCTTTTTCAGTACCCTAGTCTTATTTTTCAGCAAGATAATGCCAGACCACATACGGCAAAATGTTGCTATGAACTGTCTAACAGGTTGTCAAACACTTCCTTGGCCAGCCAGATCTTTCTCCAATCAAGCTTGTCTAGGATATGATTGGAAGGTGATTGCATGTACCAGGAAATATTGATGACCTGGCCCGACGATTGGAGCAAACTTGGCAAGAAATTCCGCAGGAGACCATCATGGTGCTTTATAACTCTATGCCACGTTGTGTGGCAGCTTGCATTCAGGCTGGAGGTGGGTCAACACCTTATTGAGCGCGTTACTTTGTAACTATGTAACTCTGAAATAAATTATTCAATTTTTCTGAAATTTTAATCATTTTCTATTCTGTGCATAACCTTTCTACCCCACCAATTTTTGTCTCTATCGGATAACTCGTTCTTGGTGCTTCATTTTTTTTGTTATAGAGTATACATAACACTTATATGCCACAGAGCCGGTCGCCACAAACCTGAAGCTGGGGCATGCGTAGCTGCTATTAAAATCAATACGTAAGAATAATTCATCAGAATTTTTCAAAACCTATTCAAGAAAAAAGTTGAGCCTAAAGTAAATCCCAGATAAGCAACGGAGTTACCCTTGATTACAAAGGATCCCATTGTTATTAAGTTGACTCGTTTCTTCCGCAAACAGTGGCTACCTGAGATGCACAATTTTCGGTAGATTTCCGGAATACGTGGCTAGAAAAAGTAAGGTTCCTCCTTTTATTACATTTCTCATTGTGGTACCAACCCCTTCCATCGCCCCCTCAATAATTCTAATTTACAAGTTTATTCTCTTACCGCGTGAGGGAAAATTAACGACGCCCTATTCAGCTACTCGAGGGCTTTTAGCGACGTAATTTTGAACCATGGTCAAGTGAGCAGAGCAACACCATTCTCTTACCGCAGAGACATGCATTACCGTTTGTCCTGTGTTTTGGAAATGCATGTTATTATGGTACGCTGTTATTTTGAAAATGCAATAATTTCGTTATGGAACACTGTTATTACTGAATATTTCGTATTGATAATAATAAATCTCTTTTTGGGACGAGTTAACAGTTACTCTCAACCACTGAAGCATCATCGGTGTTAATTTTAATGCTGGTGTCCTGCCTTAATTAGGATTAGAACTAAAAATTTAAAGCTCGCACCATCTCCAATAGATGTCGATAATAGGGGATAACAGTCAAATTCTTACAGAACAATCAATGCGCATGCATTTGTTATCCATTTAAAACGATTAACGAATTGAATGGATGCTCCCAGAAAGAAAATACAACCAGTAATTCGTTTTGGTTTTTTAAATTAAAAGTGTGCTAAGTTTCTGAAATCTAACAAAAAGTTACTGCAGTATATAGAAATATTATTATAGAAACATGGAAATCAAGGATGTTATTAAAAATTTGAAGGTTAGCGTCTTGGATGAAGGGGGGAAATGACGACCTTGAAATTCGACAAGTTGTGTTAATGAGATTTGAATTCAGCGATACAACAAAACACATGATTGATCCTTATAGAGTTTTCGAAACAATTTTATCTTTCAAACGGCTTTATGTGAAATATTGTTCATAAATATATAGAACATAGCACGCAAAACCTATTGGATTCCTAACAAGGGGCAATTCAGCTACTACATCCTTCCTATAATCTTTATTTGGAGCGTTCGTACTTTCTTTAATTCCCAAAATACCTTCGAAGACAACGCTTTTTCAAGGATGATGTTGAAAAAGCTGAAGTTATAATGATGACGCAAAAAATTGGTTTCCTTGTTAAGATATATGTTCTATATCAATTCTCTGATCTACCGATCTACCAGTACGATAATACCTCCAGAATGCAAGACAATTATGCTGACAGAACGCCTTGTATGTTACACTTTCTACGCTAGAATCTTCAACAAAAAAAAAATCTCTGTGAATTTTACTTTCTAATAAGCCTTTTTTTGTGTCTAGAATCGTTCTTTTTTAAGAAGTCAAACCATAATTTATCAACAAGTTTTTTCAAATTTTTATAATATACTAATCATTTTTGTCTTAAATAGCTAAAAAAGTATTTGAAAAGAAATGAAACACACATCCCACATTAATCTGTAAAATCTCTTCAATGAGTAATCGATATCAAGTTTTATTCTCTAAATTCTTTCTTCTCACCATTAAAAATATTTCGTGAATTGCGAAAAGAGTTATTTATCGCCCCAAGTCCCTAAGAGTAATAAGTATCCCTATTAATAATAGAAACTTTCAACACACATGTTTTAACACCAATTTATTAATTGTCTCCACTTAAAATTTAGTAAATGAATTTTTAATTATAATTGTCAAATTAAACTGAATATGGGAAAAATATCAAAGAAAAAATTTTAAAATTAAATAATTACATCAACAATCAGATTTAAATTAATAACTGAGCTTGAGTACAAAGTTGTATTAAGCAATTTTCATGTTTAACGCTTTATTTTACTTATTAAAGACATATCATTTGTTGGATCGTAATGTTTTAATTGATAATATTGCATCACTAATTAGCTAAGATTACTTGATAATATAAAAAAAAAAAGAGCTTGAGTAAGAAAGTATAAATATAAAACAAAATGTAATAAGCAATCGAAAGTATTTCTTGTTAAAAATCTTACATCCAAAAATGAAATTTCAGACCTTCGTTTGTATTTCTCTATACTTAAGTTATACATGCAAACATAGCTGAAAACGGGTAGAGTACCTCTTGGAATGCATGGGCGCTATATCTCTCCATTGCTTGGTGACAGCATTGAAACATCTGCAGCTGTTGAAGTAGTCGTTGCCATCAAATCCTCCAATCACAAAGATGTCAAAACCAATCACTGCCAGCTTGTGGTAAGCCCTCGGTCCTGCAGGATCCATTTCCTCCACCTGCAAGATGAAACGACCCTTTGAGATAATATAGAAGGAGACGTAATCATGGATGGACTGACAACGAATGGCAGAAGTCAGAATTGACTCCTACGTCAACAAACCAAAGTTGGATGTAATGGAATAACCTTGACGCTTGTGCATGACCTTTCCAGAAGCATATACTCCCGATCAGGGTTTCCGAGAAATTGCAAGATTTCCGTATTTTTTTTGTATTCCCGAGAATGGCATGGGGCTTAAATAATCCATGAGGCAGCTATTTTTGAATTGACTGTGGATTTCAACCTCGGATATAAATTTTAGTTGAGGGTACTGAGGCGATTTACAGTCATTCACCCCGAACTTCCTATAAGGAGGAATGTTCGTAACCTCAGTAATGGGGTCAGAGTCCCCCCCCCCCTCCGTAGCGTTGGTGAGAATTTTTCCAGCCAGCAGTGGGAGACTATTTGTTCTGATCAGTTTCTGTCTATCTATCGGACTTCTTTAACTAAAGGTATTTAGTTTTTAAAGGAATCACTTTTCGTAGACTACCAGAACAACCAATCTGATCAAAATTTCAGGATCTTGATTTATGTGGATAACTTAAGTACAAAAACTTATAACAATTATTTACTTCATTTGTTTGTTTTCTTTTTAAAAAAAAAATTCGGATTCTTGTTTTTATTACGTACTATTTAATTGAATCAGCAATTTGGAAAAAGGGAATGAGCCCTCAAACAGTTTGGGGAGTATATTTTTAAGCAAACTCAACTTTTCTTATTTATTATTTTTCTTAAATAAACTTTAGTGTGAGATTCTCATCTATATATATAAAGGAGAAAAGCGACTGACTGACTGACTGACTGACTAATCACGATATCTCTGGAACTATTCAACCTACAGACTTGACATTTGGTAGACATGTTCCTTTCATAGAGTAGACATCAGCTAAGAACGGATTTTCCGAAATTCGAAACGCAAGTGGCGTTACGAGGCGTTATAAATAATTGTTTCCATGTTTAAACTACTCAATGTACAATTTTGAAATTGGGTAAGCAGATTCCTTTCATACAGTAGAGATCCGCTACAAAATGAGTTTGGGGAAAATCGACCCCCAAGTGGCGTTGCAGGTGCTTAGGGGGCGTTATAGATAATTAATTCCATTTTTAAACTATTTGACGCACTGTCTTTAAATTTGATAAATAGATTCCTTTCGTTGAATAATGATCAGTTACAAAACGGGTTTTGTGAAAACAGACTTCTAAGGGGCGTTGCGGGGAATTAAGGGGCGTACTAGATAAATATATCCATTTTTAAACTACTTCACCTACCTGCTTGAAAATTGGTAGGTAAGTTTCTTTCATGGAGTAAATATCCGTTACAAAATAGGTTTAGGGAAAATTGACATCCAAGAGGTGTTGCGGGGGCGGGGGGTTTAAGGGGCGTTATTAAATTCCGATTTTTAAGTTATTAGACGTACAGTCTTGAAACTTTGTGAGCAGATTCCCCTCATAGGGTAGAGATACGCTACAAAATAGGTTGCGTGAAAATTGCCAGCAAGTGGCGTTGCGGGACTTAAGGGGCGTTATAGATAATTATTTCAATTTTTAAACTATTAGGCGCACAGTCTTGATATTTGATAAATATATTTCTTTCATAGAGTAGAGATCAGCTATAAGAAGGTTTTGTGAAAAGAGATCTCTAAGTGGCGTTGCGGGGGATTAAGTGGCGTAATAGATAAATATTATCGTTTTTAAACTACTTCACCTGCCTGCTTGAAAATTAGTAGGTAAGTTTCTTTCATAGAGTAAATATCCGCTATAAAACGGGTTTGGGGAAAATTGACCCCAAGGGGTTAAGGGCAGATATAAATAATTACTTCTATTTTTAAACTATTAGACGCACGGTCTTGAAATTTGGTAAGCAGGTTCCTCTCATAGGATAGAGATACACTACAAAATGTGTTTTGTGAAAATCGACCCCTTGGTGGCGTTGCGGGGGTTCAAGGGGCGTTATTGATAATTTTTTTTGCATTTTTAATTTATTGGACGCACAGTCTTCAAATTTTGCTAAGCAGATTCCTTTCATAGAGTGCAATTCCCCTACAAAATGAGTTTTGTGAAAACAGACCCTGAAGTGGCGTTGCGGGGGTTCAAATGGTGTTATAGATAATTATCCCCTTTTTTAAATTATTAGACGTACAGTCTTGAAATTTGATAAGCAGATTCCTTTCGTAAAGTAGAGAACCGCTACAAAATGGGTTTCGCGAATATCAACCACCAAGCTTAATTTCGGGAGATTAAGAAGCGTAATCGATAAATGTTTCCATTTTTAAACTATTTGATCTTCCTGCTTGAAAATTGGTAGGCATGTTCCTTTCATGGAATCGAGTTCCTCTAACAAAGAGTAAAACGAAAATTGACCCCTAAGGATGGTTGCGAGGGGTCAAGAGGAGTTACAGAAAAAAATTCCTGTTTTTAATTGTTAGACCCAAATACTTGAAATTTGTTAAGCATGTTTCTTTTGTTGAATAGGGATCCAGTAAGAATGCATTTTAAGCAAATCATGTTCTGGGGGGGTGCAGGGGGTTACTGGGACGTATTGACAAAAAAAAATTCCTTTTTTCGAACTACAAGGACTATAACAATGAAATTTGGTTTGCATTTTTCTTTTGTTGAATTGAAATCTGCTAAGAGTGGTTATTTTGGAAAATGGCTCTCAACGGGATTACGGGGATATTGATAGTAAAACTTTGGTTTTTCCTTTTATATTTAGACTTGAAATTTGGCTTGCATGTTCAATTTACGGAGTAGAGATCCACCGAAATTTGGTTTTGCGGGAATCCACTTGGTTTTTGGGTTACGAAAGAGCAAACATCATTCTATACTTCAATTTTAGAGATTTTTAAAAAATACAAATTAGATGAGTTCTGGCCTTTTTTTTTTTGTCAACAGGCGACAGTTAAAGGTATAAGAATATTTTTCAATACAATCGAATTCTTAATGCTAGGACTTAGATATCAATAATTTATACATATATATAATCAGTAAAAATTTATAAAACATCATGAAATACCCAGCGAAGTGGGCGGGTAACGGCTAGTTTTTTTATATTTATGTAACAATAATATAGCAATTTCATATATAAACAAGAAATTGGTTACAAAAACAAAATATTTAAACACAATAGTTACTGTTTTTAACGTACGTAATTGATAGATACTTCAACAGCAAATAAATTTTCAAGTATTTATATTAATATTTATCTCTTAGTTTTGTAACATTAGAGAAATAATGGATTCAACTCTTCGACTGGTTAATTTCAAACACATGTGAATCAGTAAGGGAACATTATAATTTTAGAAATTATTTTTAAATGTGAATTTTTATCGAGATTTTTAATTTATAAAAACTTTGACTGAAAAAATTTTTCCATGTCTTTTACAATTTTTGTTTTTATGCTAAAAGTGATAAATTTCATTACAAAAATTTTTCTTTTAATTTGGGGAAAGATTTTTCTTCTGGGAATATGATAAAGTTGAAAATAAAAAATCGAGACTATAACAGCATCTGCAAAATAAAGATAGTGCGTGTGTGTGACAAATTTATTTATTATAAAACTAAGTAAATTCTTTTGTATTCGAATTTGTTTTTGATTCTTTCTTCAGAATAATTTATTTCTTCAAAACACTTCTTTCTGCAGATTTCTTTCGTTTTGTATCTTATGTTCAGTATATAAATGAGTATTAGTTTTGGGATTTATATGTTATTTATAATTACACTAGGCAACACCAAAAATGTTTCGGGCCCAAAAATAGTTTATTATTAAGTATTTTGGCCCTCTAAACACGAAAATCACTATAAAAACTTCAGATTAGTTCTTGTTTTCAAGAATCGGAACTCATCCTTACTCATAAATAGCTGTATTTTCACTCATCTTTATTTTCTATGCATAATCTTTGAGATGTCTATTTAAGCGGGTAGATAGAAGCACTTTCCTCAGGATCGTTTTTTAACTTCTACGAAAGCATATAACACAGCGCCATCTCTGCGGGTGTGTTTTGAGTGTAACCTAAAATGTGTGTGTGTGTCAGTAGAACAAAGAAGACGATACTGCACGATTCAAGTAATGATTCCCCACAGACTATAATAAGCAGAATCGAGTGACCTCGTAAGAGATCCTGACTTGCCAAAACAGAAGGCAGAACTTCTGTCATCTAGACTGCTGCAATGGAATTCACTCCTATCAGGCGTCAAGGTTACAGAGTACAGGACTCGTGGAAAGAATAATCTTCATTTCTTTGAGAAGAAAGAACATGTGGTTGCATGTATAGATGTCAACAGCTTGATGAATTTCATGAACATCAGTTATGATCCAAATAACTGGTAATCGTTTATAGACTTCCAAGCTTAGTTTGAAAACAGTATTACTACACAATGGCAACCTTCTTCCTTCCATTCCCATCAGACATTCCGTTCATGAATATGCAGTTAATAAAATACGAGGATCATAAATGGAAGATCTGTGGTGACTTTAAAGTCATTGCCTTACTCATGGGAATGCAGTTAGTCCACACCAAGTAATGCTGTTTTCTGTGTTTGTGTGACAGTAGAGATCAAAAATCACACTACATACAAGACAAATGGCCATCCAGAAATCTAAAATCCAGTGAGAGAAATGCCCCAAATGATCCTGTAGTAAACCCAAATGATATTCTGCTTCCACCCCTGCACATTAAGCTGGAATTAATGAACAACTTTGTGGAATCCATTAACAAGGATGGAGAGGCTAGGCAATACCTTGGATCGAAATTCCCAAGATTGAGTGATGCAGAGATTAAGGAGGGAATCTTCGTGGGCCTTCAAATACACAAAGTCATGAAGAACCCGGATTTTGATCTAATTCTCGATGGGAAAGTTAAAGTAGCCTTTAAAAGTGTGGTACAAAGATTTCTAGGCAGCAGCAAAAAAAAAAAAAAAAAAAAAAAAAAAAAAAAAATTAAAAAAAAAAAATTGAGAACTATTAAAAATTGGTGGAAAAAGTTCCATGACCTAGGAGGCAATATGTTTCTTAAGATCCATTTTTTACATTCCCATTTTCATTTCCCCCCTAAAAACTGTGGAGCTGTAAGTGATGTGTGAACACGTTGAAATGTTTCATCAAGATATCGCAACAAAATGGAACGTAGATACCAGGGTCGTTGGGCTGAGTCAATACTCACAGACTACTAGTGGACAGTTATAAGGGATACTCGGGCTTCGACATCCAAGAGGCAATCCAAAAGGAAATGTTCACAGGAAATAAACTAAAAAATACGGCTGACTTCTGATAAGAACACTGTTTCTTGAAACTTGGCTCATTGTATTTATTAGTTAGTAATGTTTTGTTCTTCAAATTTACCCATAAATTGATAGATGGGCTATTGTATTTCTTAAAAACAAGATCTAATAAATAAATTTCATTTGCATATTCGTTTTTTTTCAACCCAAAGTAAGTAAAGGCTGTTTAAAACTAGGAAACAGACAAAAAGTTGTTTTTTGTTGCCTAGTGTTATTATTGATATTATTTAAAAAACTTGTTTTTAAATTTTTTAAAATTTTGATGTATTTCTGGGAATTCTGAAAGCGACAATTACATTCCCGGGTATGGAAAAAACCGGAAAATCAGAAATCCTACTCCCGTTTACATAAGGGATATATTTATTTAACCCGGAACCCCCCTTCTTTCATAGAATTAGAGTGGACACATTTTAAGTCTTTGACTTACTACAGGAAAACTAAGTTTGTTCCATTATCTACAAAATTTTTTTCATTTGCCAAGGTCATGTGACTCGTCTCGAAATATTTCAATCCATTAATGGTTCTGAATTTTTTCGGGTGTAAGTAACGTCTGGATTTGGTGAAGCTCTGCTGGTCAGGCTTGCAGCAATAAAATTATGGAAAGATTTATAAAACTATTGATACCAAGTTGAAAGTCGCCTGGAAGAGCATTAACAAGACATCCATCCTGATTAAATCAATCGCTAAGACTTATCTTCAGATGCTGCAATAAGGTTAGGATTCCTGGAGACGAACTAAACATTCAAAATGCATTTCCTAAATTACCTTCCTCTGACTCGAAGCGTCATTCGAACCGCGGAAATTCGTAGCTTTGTAAAAATTGTTAATTTATTACAAATTCTAATAAAAATACCTTGATCCATCGGTCCGCTTTTGTGTCGTAGGTCTCGACGAGGTTTGTGGGCGAGCCCCCGCTCCATCCCCCGATGGTAAAAAGGATGGAGTAGGGAATGCGAGGTGTAGCTAAGAAGGGGGTCTCCACGACATCTTTCTTTTGGCCGATCATCTCCAGATCCCACAGGAATCGCAGCGTCTCGATCACAATAGGTTTACAAGAATCGTTGTTCTCCACGTACCTGACACAGAAATTAGATGCTGGAGCATTTTAATGAGGTTAAGGTTTTTTTCATCCATCCATTGCACTCAGTAAGAATTCTGTTTAGTTATATATATATATATATATATATATATATATATATATATAATTAACGCTAAATAATTATTTGGTAGATTAGCATTAGAGATTATTAATGAAAAGAATTAAAGAAATTTTAAAAGGGCAGTCAGTCTTAAGACTCTGTATTAGCTGATAATATATATACATGATTTTATTATTTTAATTTCTTTTGAAAACATTAATTTTTTCATTCCCTTTGTTGCCGTAGTATTGTGCTGTAAATATATTTTAAAAATAAAACGTGATGAGAGTAAAACAACGTATCAGTGTTTGGGATTACATAAAATTAGAACTAACTAGGGTTTGTGGCCCCGGGATCCCGGTGGTTTTTTCAAATCCCGAAATTCCGGGATTTAATTTTTGTCTGAATTATATTTAAAAATTTTTTTTTAACTATTGTGAATTTTGTCTGGTATTTATTTGTCTTATTTACTTATTTTGTACCGTATACGTTTAATGTCAGTTTTCTTATGGGTTGAACCTTGAAGGGTTCGAGGCGGGTGTGCATGTTAAACCAGGAAATTTGATATATTTTCTCTTATTTTCTTCTGTAAATTTTTCCCCATAGCGAGTAGGGTCAGAACGGACCCACAGGATGTCCGGTGTCAACTAACTTAAGGAGGACAGAGGCAATTAGAATTTTTGGAAGATATCTAGCTACAGGTGATGTTTTGTTTTACTCTTGACTGAAGTTACTTGAGGTTCAAATAATTTCTTGTGTTCTCTACCATCAACAGACTCGTTTTCGAAGAAATCGACCTAATGAAATTGATACAAATCAACCTCTTACATTTAGCTCGTATGAAATAGCAACAGGTAATTATGTCTTTAATTTTGAAATATGATGCATTTCTTAAGATATAAATTAATGTACAAATACTCTGTAGTACCTCCTATAAAATAAACTTTGAATAAGGCACAATTAATTCTCTTTGAATATGAACCTCTTATGTATTTACCTCTCATTTAGGGAAATTCTATTTAAGTTAGGGTTTGGCAGTCCCGGGGGGGGGGATACTGGGGTTTCTTCAAATCCCAAAATTCCGGGATTAAAATAACTAATCAAGGGATTTAATTTTTGACTAAATTATGTTTTGAAATTTTTTCTCATCAAAATTTGCATAGAGAGATTCCACTTCCAAAACGAGAGACATTGCGCAACAACATTCATTGCTGTTCCCCAGTCATAACAAAAAAATGTGACTCATTTGTCTTTTTTGTCAATTTTGATTTTTCTTTTCTCAATCATCAATCATGAATCATTTTTCTAAATTATCAATTTAAGTCAATACAAAAGTTTTTTTTTAGATTTCTCTCTCTCTCTTTTTTTATATATCAACTTGAGAGTAATATTATTTTGTAAAATAAGTTTATTCTCACATAAGCTGTTACTGCTATTTTGATCATCGAAAAGGCATTTTTTCAAAATTCTTTCTGAATATTTAAAGTTTGTGAATTAAC
Source organism: Trichonephila clavata (assembly GCA_019973975.1). Taxonomy (NCBI): domain Eukaryota; kingdom Metazoa; phylum Arthropoda; class Arachnida; order Araneae; family Nephilidae; genus Trichonephila; species Trichonephila clavata. The sequence continues at coordinate 15,339 of BMAO01001723.1, read as the reverse complement.
TCATCTATAGGTGAGTTATTTAATTTTTTATTCTCTCTCTTTTTTAATCTACAGAGAGATAAATTTAGTAATATTATTTTGTTATCATTATAAATATATTTTCAAATTAGATCGCATGTATTAATATTTAAATGTTGGCAAAAATATTTCGAAAAGGCATTTTTTGAGGAAGCTAAAAGACAGAATTTTATTGGACTGTGAAATATACAATGTATTTACTACTATTTTTATTTTTAATGTTTATTTTTAATGTACTATTTTTATTTTTCTGTTTTTTTGAGTATTTTTATTAGAGTTAATTTTAGTGTTGTTATGATTAATTCCTAGTGTTATATGTTAACAAGATCTTTTAAAAAAGGAAAGTGTTTTTTCTATGAGACTTGAATTAGTAGAAAAATTTATTAGATTAAAATTTATGTAAATCCATTCTATCATTTGTGCTAGCTGTTTACATGCATATGTAAGGGAAAAGAAGGTTCAGAGTTCAGACTTTATAATTATAATTTTGAAAAATCTGCTTCTTTAGAATGTCTTACCTCAAAAGTTATCAATTCTAAATATATTAAACATAAAAGAAAATACATTGTTTGAATGAAAATAAAACGAGAGCTTCTTATTATGTTTTAAATTTACAATAAGATTTTGGAAAATCTCAAACATATCGATTTTTATTTCAAATGGATCAATTTTTAATGAATTCAAATTGTAGTGTTCTTAATGAATTCATTATGTACCATTTTTTGTTTTTTTATAGTGAATTAAGTTTTGTTTGATTCATTTCAATAAATAATAATATTAAACAAAATTTTTAATTAGGTTTTTAATTTTATTATTTAATTTCAACCATGCTAATGTGTAAGTATTTTTCATAAATTTTTCAGTCCTAATCTAGGGACCAATCCCGGGATTTGGATAATGTAGTCCCGAAATCCCAGGATTGAAAATAAAGCACGGGATTGCAAACCGTAGAACAACATATTAAATTAAAGCAAAACAATAATTTAGGAAATTTTCATTTCGTGGAAGAAAAAATTTTTTCCTAAACTTAAGTGCAATTTCCATAGAGACTGGATGCATAATACAAAAGGAAATACAACTGGTTATTCGCATCTGACCTATTTCTGTATCAGATGTAGATTCAAGACAAAGAGGAAAATTCTATCTTAAAAAGCTCTGCATGCTAATCTGAAAAGTTCCAAAGTGACTGCAACACGTCAGAAGAGCAAATTAAGAGATAGTAACAATCTCTTTTACAACTTTATTCTTTTAAATCAATTTCTAAGCGACAAGGGTTTATCATTCCCGTGAATAATAACCAACAACATCTTTTTCTCTACCCCTTTGAAGTCCTCACACAATATTCATTTCTAACTCACTTATGCACCTTGACCTTTTCCATGAAGTACTGTGTGTCCATGAGTCCAAGTCTGACGCACCGCATGATGGAATCCACGTGCTTTTTCCTTTCGTAAGGTTTGTGGTCGATCCAACGGAGCCCAGCTTCCCACACCAGTTCCTCGTTTCGAACGTTGATACGATCGTGGTTGAGAAGCCACACAACTGATTCCAGGGGCATGTCCAAGAATTCCTCACTTTGTGTTACCACATCCACGAAGTGACTTAGCAGGTACCTGTCAGAAAAAATGCAATTAGTTCAACAGAGCTTCAATTAACTCAATTAAAATGATCTTAATACGGATATAAATAACAACTTCTTTGGAAATTGTTCAAACCAGAATCAGGATGTCTTCCTTGGGTCAACCTTAGGTTTTTCAGATTTTCTACCCTATGAGCGAAATTATATGTTGAAACTAATACATAGATCTGCTATCTTTTTGTAATTAAAATTAGATTTAAATATCCTATCTAATCAATGTAACTAAAAAAAACCCTTTGAAAGAGCATAATTCCTACTATTAACACATTACTTATTAATCTCCTTCATGTTATCTTCAATGAGTCAAAATGAAACAGAATTCGAGTGAACTTCCTATTAAAATGAATGTCACCTGATTGTGAAAGGCCTCTCCCAAGAGTCGAAAATACCAGAGGAGGGTTAAAAATTCTTCTTTTGAATTACTTGGGTTACAACACGTGTCGTTTGTCCGCCAGATAGATAGTTCGAAATCTGCTAAAAAATCGTGAAAAATTTCCTCGAAGTAATGATCCAGAATTATAAAGGTAATTGGCAGCCCATCTCAGCCAACAGTACTAGTTGACTATATTTTTCTCGCGAATTGCATCGAAGTGCACCAAGCGTACACCCACAAATTACGATTAGCAATATTTGTGGGTACAGAGCATGCACTGAAGATACCTGCAATCTCAATCAGAAATCATCGATGGCGTCCAAGGAAAGTTCTCCCTACGTGCAACGTGACAGAGGACGCATGTTAATTACAGTGACAATTGGAAAAACAACCTTCTATAAGAAATTCTCATTCGAGAAATTTCAACAAAAACACTTTCCACCCAATGGTTAGTGTATGTAACTGCTTCTTTTCCCTACGAATCACAAACTAACAATAACAACCGCTATAGAGTGAATTCTTTCCTGGCTTTGTTATCTAGAGTACCTATCTGCCCCGCAAATGGGCAGCAAATCTGTCCCAAACATAAATATTTGCAGCAGGTGTTGAAGAGTCATAGACGATGTATGTTAAACAGAAAGGATAAAGCTTTTCAAAATGCAATTCAATGAAATGAAAGACTTTGGAGGGAATTTACGTAGAGATTAATAAGAGAATTTGCTGAAAATATTTATGTACTTAACACTTTACTTTTCTGCCGCCTTCTCGAGATCCAATAGAAAAAAGCAACGTGCAAATTCTGCGAATCCGATGCAATTCTCACAGTCCATTTTCTGTAACAGGAAGTGGGTACAATCTCGCAACATGCCCAATATGTTGAACTGATCGGCAGCAGGCAGAAGATGGACCACGTTGTCCTCCGTCACCTGGGTACAGCCACTGTAGGCGAAATGAACGATCAGCTGCAGCATGGGCGAGCTGACTCCGGGAATTAGAAACTTGGACCGAGATCGACGAGAAATCTTGGAGGTGAACAGGGCTCGGAAGTAGGGACTGCACACAGCCATGATGGACCTGCAAAGAGTATTATTCAAGTGAATGAAATGAATACAAATGAAATATACACAATTTTTGTATTTTATATAGCAAATGTTTGTGATACCTTTAATTAATTTGTCAAGACAATTTTTGGAGAGATATAGAGAATCACTAGAATAATTTGAGAATAGTCTTCGAAACATCATTCATTGATTCCTTATCCTTACATCAATATGAACGTTAAGCTGATCTTTCTTTTCATATTTTATGAAAATCAATTTTGTCGAGGGTGTAAGGAACTCTTAGTAAGAAAGTGTGACGGATCTATACGGTCTTTTGTGATTAACCTCCTCTATTTTTAAAAGCTTTTATTTAACTTACAATGTATGTATGTATGTATGTATGTATGTATGTATGTATGTATGTATGTATGTATGTATGTATGTATGTATGTATGTACGTATGTATGTATGTATGTACGTATGTATGTAAGTACGTATGTACGTACGTATGTATGTATGTATGTATGTATGTATGTATGTACGTATGTACATATGTATGTATGTACGTACGTATGTATGTACATACGTATGTATGTACGTATGTATGTATGTACTTATGTACGTACGTACGTATGTATGTATGTATGTATGTATGTACGTATGTATGTATGTACGTACGTATGTATATACGTATGTATGTACGTATGTATGTATGTATGTCTGTCTGTATGTATGTATGTATGTATGTATGTACGTACGTACGTATGTATGTACGTATGTATGTATGTACGTACGTATGTACGTATTTACGTAATTTGTTCGAGTGGAATCTTGCAACTTAATTTTGAAGCTGATATCTTGATCCTATTGAGCTGAAATTTTGTATACACGTTCAGTTTGGATGACAATGCATGTTTTAACCATTTATATTCCAATATTACAATTAATTAAAAATATATTAATTAAAAACTTTAAACTAGTTCTGGGTGCAAATTTCGATATTTCTGCATTGTCGAAATAATGTTATTGTTACAACAATGACAAAAGTTGGCGTCGGAAATCGGTTTTCAGCCAAACTGGAATTTCATAACGTTGCGCTATTGACTGTATTAATTAACTTTGTCTAAAAAATAATTACTTTTCTACAACATAAAACAAAGTAAAAAAACTTTTTTAAAAACAAGCTTTTATTTAAACGCGCTAAAAAGAATAAAATAAATTTTTCTTTAAAATTTTTTTACTATCAACTTATAACGTCATTACACAATTTATATGATATAAAAGCTTCTCGCAAGATTAAAGCACTCTTATTTACTTAGTTTGAAAATTTTAAGAAATTGAAATCAATCAGATCAAATTATTTAATTTACTTGTTTATCTGCAGAGGTAAATCTCGCGACAAGCTTTTATATCATATAAATTGTGTAATGACGTTATAAGTTGATAGTAAAAAAATTTTAAAGAAAAATTTATTTTATTCTTTTTAGCGCGTTTAAATAAAAGCTTGTTTTTAAAAAAGTTTTTTTACTTTTAATTTATTTTTTACTTTTTAGTTATCACTGGACAGGTTTCTCAGTCTATTCATCTTATTCAACGCATCATTGTTGCTAGGTGTTAGCCGGTTATTTTCGAAAAGTCGAGCTAAATGAATTTTCGCAAAAAGGGTACTAGACGAAAAACACAATTTTTTCTTAAATCCGTAAATTTTAAGCAATTCTTTCAATCTTCGTACAGATCTTGGGTAATGTTATCCTACACACGAAAAAAAGTTTTATGAGATTTTCTTCATAAATGACGAAGTTATTAAATATTAAAATGTTGAGTATTTTTTGAAAAATCGTAAAAAAAAATTTTCGACATTTTATTTTTTAAATGACTGATTCTAAAAAGCAAAGCATGAGTTGTTTTAGTACGGAATGTCGATTCATTTAAACAAAAAAAATTCATGCGCGTCAATTTAGACATTATTTTCATAAAAACGCATCGATTTTGACTTATTTAAAAAAAAATCGTAAGAAATACAAATATTATTATTTTGTAAGAAACATTATACCGTATTGGGACGAAATAAATGATCTTTCCGATTCTATAATTATTTTTTGTCTGAGCTTCATAGATTAACCTCTGAAGCGGTCAATTTTTTTGAACAAAACTTTCCCCCAAAAAGCCCATTTTTTAACTGCATGTAACTAAGCATAATAATTAACAGAACGCACGAAAATGGAAGATTTTTATTTTAATTTCCGGTTTAAAATTTTACTCACCTTTTTTTTATTTTATAATTTTTGAACACAAAAACCCTTAAATGTTTGCTTTTAATAAGTACATTCTGCGTACTATGAAGAATATTTCACATATATCTTAAAATATATTTTCTTCCACTTACCAAAAAATTTCATGTTCATAACTCTTTTTCATACGATTGACAGGATTTTATGTGTGTGTGTGCATATTTATATGCACACACAATATGAAGAATAGTGTAACACTAAGTCTTATATTCCAATGGGGATAGAGATAATATCGACTACTTTAGATTATCTATCCATTTTCCTTTTTCTTAGGCAACATATTGTACATTGCCTTGTAAATCCCTGTTCTTTATCCAATATTTTCAAGAATATATATTCTTGTCTTCAGTGAAATATTCTCACCTTCACCACTACCAAATTTCTGAATGAAGAGTAGTTCAGTACCATGGACAAACTCTCTCTCTGCATCTCCTAAAGACACACTATACTAATAACCTTAATATAGGAATAAAAATGTCTGTTCAAATAAAATATACAAAGAAAAAATTTCGGTGCCTGTACAGTGCATGGGCAAACCTTTTGTGGCTAACTTTCAGTAGCCCGTAAGGTGTACGGGCAAACCAGTTAAGGGGTTAAAGTTAGAATTTCTATAATACTCCATCTCAGTTTAACTTGGCAGCGTTGAGAAAGGTATTATACAATGTACCAATCTACTTGAAAAATAGCTCTACTTTTTTTTGTTTTGAATTTAAATCCAAGAAAATAGATAGAAATTTGTAAAAAAAATTGCATATGTTGTAGAAATTAGATTATTTTTACGTTGTAGAAATGTAATTATTTTTTAGACAAAGTTAATTAATACAGTCAATAGCGCAACGTTATGAAATTCCAGTTTGGCTGAAAAACGATTTTCGACGCCAACTTTTGTCATTGTTGTAACAATACAATTATTACAACAATGCAGATATATCCAAGTTGGCGCCCAAAACTAGTTTAACGTTTTTAATTAATATCTTTTTAATTAATTGCAATATCGGAATATAAATGGTCAAAACATGCATTGTCATCTAAACTAAACGTGTATACAAAATTTCAGCTCAATGGGAGGAAGATATCAGCTTTAAAATTGAGTTGCAAGATTCCACCCGAACAAATTACATACATACATACATACATACATTGTAAGTTAAATAAGAGCTTTTAATAATCTAATTTCTACAACGTATGCAATTTTTTTACAAATTTCTATCTATTTTCTTGGATTTAAATTCAAAACAAAAAAAGTAGAGCTATTTTTCAAGTAGATTGGTACATTGTATACTTTTCTTAACGCTGCCAAGTTAAACTGAGATGGAGTATTGTGGAAATTCTTTAAAAAATTTATCTAACTTTTATCTGTGAAACTCAGACAAAAAATAATTATAGAATCGGACAGATCATTTATTTCGTTCCGATGTGGTATAATGTTTTTTACAAAATAATAATATTTGTATATCTTACGATTTTTTTTAAATAAGTCAAAATCGATGCGTTTTTATGAAAATAATGTCTAAATCGTTGCGCATGAATTTTTTTTTGTTTAAATGAATAGACATTCCGTACTAAAACAGCTCACGCTTTGCTCTTTTAGAATCAATCATTTAAAAAATAAAATGCCGAAACTTTTTTTTACGATTTTTCAAAAAATACTCAAAATTTTAATTAAACATTTAATAACTTCGTCATTTATGAAAAAAATCTCATAAAACTTTTTTTTTCGAGTGTAAGACAGTATTATCCAAGATCTGTATGAAGATTGAAAAAATTGCTTAAAAATTACGGATTTAAGAAAAAAATTGTGTTTTTCGTCTAGTACCCTTTTTGCGAGAATTCATTTAGCTCGACTGTTCGAAAATAACCGGCAAACACCTAGCAACAATGATGCGTTGAATGAGATGAACAGACTGAGAAACCTGTCCAGTGATAACTAAAAAGTAAAAAATAAATTAAAAGTAAAAAAACTTTTTTAAAAACAAGCTTTTATTTAAACGTGCTAAAAAGAATAAAAAAAAGTTTTAAAAAAATTATTTTATTCTTTTTAGCGCGTTTAAATAAAAGCTTGTTTTTAAAATAGTTTTTTTTACTTTTAATTTATTTCTAAAATAATTTATTTATTTCAACCAATCTTCACGGAGAGCCAGGCGTGATTTATGCAAATAAGATATATTATATAAGTTCGGGTTTCGCGAGTTAAAAAATTAAGTAAAGTGAAAAGATAGAAGAGTGAAGTTAAGTGAAGTAAAGATCGCGAGGTCAGCACGCTGTTGTTGACATTCATAGATAGCGGTTAAGTGTGGAGCTACGCTAGAAGTTGATTGATGCTTGTAGAGTGTGGATCCTTCACCATTCTCCTAACCAGTCAGCAAGGCAGAAATCATCACGACGGAACAGCCGATGTAAAAGATAAGGCCAGTGATTTAATTTAAGATATTGCGAATATTCGTACGGGTCGTAGCTGTAATTGTGCGTGTTTAAGCTTTTATTGATTCAGTTGCTATTCTGTTATTCCGCTAGTAGTAATTCCCCCTTTCGTACTCCACTTTATTTTGTTTCTCTTAAATTTGAATTGTGTGTTTCTACCATTTGTGTTAATAAGAATCAATAAATCTATTGATTTGCAATTATGTATTTCGATTATTTAAGTCCGCCTACACATCCAGTAATATTTGCAGATAGACGGGGAGATGGTAGTGTAAGGGGTGGCATTGAGCCACGACAAAAGGATGATGTAATTATTGGTTGCGACGCAGTTAAAATTATTTAAATAAAACCTTAGATTTTTAATGTAACAAGACGTTTGAAGCAGAATTGTTTTGATGTATTGATATATTTGATATAGTTTTGATAAATCTGTGATATAGTTTCTGTAAAACTATTTCATACTTAGCATGGATTTGAATTTCATACTTACTTTCCTTATCCTTCACGTATTGCCTTAAATGCTTGTACAGGATAGGCTTTGAATATAACTCATACTTGTTACATTTAAAATAGTTATGAAAAACACATATATATACACACATAGACTAAAAAAAACTAATCTCACGAGATGGATGGATTCTTCAAAAACACTATGGATTTTAAACATCCTCAGAACTGCCTATATAGAGCACACCATATAAGTATTAATAATTAACATTATACTTCGAATTTGTTTTCTCGGAAATCGTTGTTGTGATTATTCAACAATCAGTGTTAAATGTGTGAAAAACAAAGCTGTGAAAGACGTAAGCAAAGTACTGACTTATGAACGGCGAATGCCCCGCCGTCTTCTGTCTGCAAAATGACATCACAACACTTTTTGTAGTCCTTCAGATCTGTCCACACTTTAAGGCAATCCGATTTCATTTTGGAAAGGGTCTCTTCGCTTGAGCTCAGCACCACACTTGCTCCCATAACAGAAGAAAAGAAGTCAGACACCGATCCTGGTCTTTCTCGCTACCATAGCGTGCTGCAACGAAAGGTGCACAGAAACTTTACACACAATGACTTTTTCTTCCAATTATCTGTAACGAATATGTACGTAAAATTGGGTCAGATAAATAAAAACTATTCCTGTGGGAAAGTTTGATTCTTCCGTTTTCTCTTACGACTTTAATGAAAACATAAGTTTCAGGATTTATATGTGTCACAAACTCCCATCTTCTTAAAGCGACAGCAGCGCCACCCTTGTAAAAGGAACTTATTGATTCAGAATTAAAAATGGACGCGTAGGAGAAACATATTGAAACTACGCGATAGAAACTAAAATTGATATAGATATATAGAAATGTTATTTGTTTAGATTAATTAGTGTCGTGTAATGTCCCGAGTATTATTGTTATGTGTGCTGCAGAAATTAAAAACATATAAAATTTCTCAAAAGTGCTTTTCATTTATGGACTTTGGCTTCAATCAAGGCGTGGCAGCCCTCCATTGACAAGGTAAGCCATTTTACCTTGAATGTTTTATTCATTTTAAGTAACAAAAAATGAAATCTGGCGCCCGAACAGGGACTGCCACTTAAAAAGATACTTTGTGAACATTTTTTTATTTATATGTGCAAAAGAATAACTTATATGATATTTTGCATGCTTGAAAACAAAAGACTCTCGCACATAATAATCTTTTGAGAAATTGATGTATTTGATATCTATACAATTATTGATATAAATTTCACGATTTAAAATAACATTGTATAGACTGAAGTGAACAAAAATGGCAATACAATCTCCAAGTCAAATTGATTCAGATGAATTAACACTAAATAAATTGAAACGTAAGCGTGGTTGTTAACGAGGAGGAGTAACGAAACAAATAACAAAAATCGATAGTGACATCTTAAGCCAGACATAACAGTCGAGGATTTAGAAGAATCTATCGAACTTTTAACTGAAAGGGGCGAAGAATTAAAATTAATTGACTCCCAAATTGAAAGTCTGATTCAAGTTGATGAAATAGAAGTTAAATTTGAAAGTATAGAAGAGTATAAAGAAAAAATAACCAGAACGCGATTCAAAACACAAAAATTAATTCAAAAAAGTAGTATAAAGGATCCAACGCTAATAATTCTTGCAAGATAGCAATATATCTCTAAACAGCTCGAGCCACAAAACGAAACACAAACAAAGGAAAAGGAACACATCAAATTACCAAAATTAACTATCCCTAAATTCTATGGCGAAATTAGTGAATGGTTAAATTTTTGGAATGCATTTAAATCTGCCATTCATGAGAATGATAATGTGTGCAAAATTGATAAATTTAATTATTTAAGATCATTTTTGGGAGGTTCTGCATTTAGCTTAATCGACGGATTAGAATCAATAGCCGAACATCATGATCACTCAATTGATATTTTGAAGCAAAGATTCGGTAATAAAAATGTTTTAATTAATGTACACATCGATAAGCTACTCCAAACCAGCCCATTAAAAATATCTAATGATGTCAAAAGTTTTCGTAGCCTCTTTAATCATATACAAAAAAATATTAGAAGTTTAGAAAGTTTATCTGTAAAAAAAGATAGCTATTCCACAATTTTGGTTCCCATTTTAACAAAATTATTGCCACTTGACCTTCTTTTGGAGTATAATAAATCACCCAGTAATACTTATGATTGCGAAATCAATATACTAACAGATTTTTTGTCTTCACAACTCACTCCAAGAGAAGGAACCTTTTTAAATATAAATAATTCTAATCCAGAAATGAAACTTAGAACAAAAATGAATCATACTGAATATCGGCGCCAACCTACGGCATCAATGTTAATTAATGAGTCTGTTCCGTCTAAGAAAATTGAAAACGATCAGATTTGTTTATTTTGTAAATCCAATAGACATTCTGCAGTCTCTAGTATAAATAATCATTTAAGTTTGGAAGAGAAGGTAGAAATATGTAAGCGAGCTGGTTCTTGTTTTAGGTGTTTGAATCATAAAAATAAAAAACGACATCTTTCTTCGTCTTGTAGGGCAAATGTTAAGTGCGATTTATGTTCTGGGAGACACGTGACTGTAATGTGCATGGGAAAAGGAAAAGCGCGGGAGGATTTTTCAAAAACAGAAAATAATGACAGCGCGTTGAGTAATGCTTCTATTAGAAAGCGAGTGATGTTACAAACGATTATTGTTAAGATCCGGAGCTAAACAAAAACATATGATTAGATTAATTATAGATTCTGGCTCATCAGGTAGTTACATTTCAGAATTCGCGGCGCGTAAATTACAATTAAAGGATATAGGACATGAAACTGTTGTGCATGGGTTGTTTGGGGGATTGCAGAAAAAAGAGAAACATAAAAAATATGTTATTAATCTGAGTAATGTAGATAATAGTTTCGATTGCGCGCTTAATGTAATGGAACAAAAAACTATTTGCGCGCTGATTCCAAAACTAGAAAATATGAAACTTATAGAAGAATTTAAAAATTGTGGAATCGACCTTAGTGATTTAACGGTAAATGAAAACTTCTGTTTATATGAAAGTAACGTTAATGAAATCCACGGATTGATAGGTGCGGACTATCCAGGGAAACTGTTTACTGGGGAAATTAAGAATCTACCGAGTGGACTCGTTACGATGAATACTTATTTCGGATGGACTATAATGGGGAGAACGGGGGAAGGTTGCAGCGCTAGTGAAGTTCTTTTATCGCTTCATGTTAGTGATTAGAAAATTTGTGACCTATGGTCACTTGATTCGCTGGGAATTAAGGAAACGAGTATTTCTCAGTCAAAATCGGAAATTGAGGAAGTGGTGAAGGATCATTTTGTGCGTTCGTTAAGAAGAGATGACGAGGGTAGATATCAGGTGTCACTCCCATGGTTAGAGGTTCATCCTGAATTATCGGATAATAGAAACATTGCCGAAAGACGATTAAAGTCTTGCGTAAGGTCTTTACGAAAAAGAAATTGTCTACAGGAGTATGAAAATATATTTAAGGAATGGGTCTCTGAGAAAATTATAGAATCTGTTGAACCAGAGGAACTTGTTAGGGAAAAGGGCCATTTCTTACCACATCGACCCGTCTTTAAAGAAAACTCCAACACTCGAATTCGTCCAGTATTTGATGCGTCAGCCAAAGAAAGAAATTCAGGGTCGCTGAACGATTGTATTGAAAAGGGGCCTAATTATTTGGAATTGATCCCTAAGCTTCTTAACAGATTTCGGCAGGGAAAATATGGAGTGATTTCGGACATACGACGAGCTTTTCTCCAAATAAAAGTTGCTCCCTCTGATAAAAAATTTCTCCGCTTCCTCAGGTGGGAGGAGGGTGATCCAAGAAAACTTATTGTTTATTCACATTGTCGTGTTGTTTTCGGAGTGAACGCGAGCCCTTTTTTTACTTGCCGCGACAATCAGTAACCATTTAGGAAATGCGGACGAATCCCAAAGGGGAAAAGTTGAGGGAATCTATGTATGTAGATAACTGCGTTGCGAGTGTAAATACTATCGGCGAGTTAAACTCCTTCATTGCGGTATCTAAAGAATTAATGGCTTCTGCTCAGTTTGACCTAAGGGGATGGAAACATAACCGAACGGGTAGTAATGAAGAAAATTCAATATTGAACCTGTCTGGTGATGAATTTAAGGAAATTGTCTCAGTTTTGGGACTTAAATGGAATTTATTTAGTGATACCCTATCTTGTGAGATAAAAGAGCAAAACCAATACGCGATTAGCAAACGAAACGTATTGTCTATGTTGAGCCAAATTTTCAACACTATTGGGTTTACGTGCCCCGTTATCCTTGTTCCTAAGTTAATCTTGCAGGATTGTTGGAGGGAGAAAATTAATTGGGACTCAGAGCTTCCAGATATTTCAGGGGGAAAATTTCTAAAGTGGGCTAATGAGCTAAGTTACCTAAAAGATGTAGAAATCCCGAGAAAACTACCTGAACTAAATGAGAGTGCTACTCTACATGTCTTCGTAGATGCTAGCAAGTCTGCTTATGCAGCTTCAATTTTTATAAGAAATAGTCATGAGGGTATCGTTAACTGTCAGTTACTGCAGGCTAGGTCAAAGGTAGCACCCATAAAGTTGATTACAATTCCCAGATTAGAAATCCTTGCGTGTACCATAGGAGCCAGACTCGCTTTCAATGTGAAAAAAGATCTTAACCTAAAAAAACGTGTCAACTTTCTTCTATACAGACTCAATGAATGCGTTATACTGGATAAAGAACAAGACAATTGGGCTACATTTATAGCTAACAGAGTCAATGAAATACGGAAATTGACGGATCCAGAAGCTTGGCGACATATTCAAGGGAAATTTAATCCAGCAGATTTACCCTCAAGGGGGTGCAATCCTAAAGACTTATTGAAATCCCATTGGTGGGAGGGACCCGACTGGTTAAAACTGCTCCATGAAGAATGGCCAGCTAGTGAAATAAAGCCCGATATGGAAATAGTCATTTCCGAGAGAAGAAGAACTGTACTAACTACTACTTTAGACCTTTGCAGATTTACATTTTTTCAGAAAATGTTTCTTTTAACAATATCGTAAGAATAATGGCATATGTCATCCAATTTTGTAAGAATGTGAAAGAACCCTATTGACAGGAAAAAGGGAAAATGGGAACAGACGAAATTAAAGCATCGGAAAAAGTAATTTTAAGGAATACAGATATAATTTTTTCAGGAGGAGAGAAGATGAACTTGCGAATTGTGAAAGACAATGATGATCTCCTACGAGTTGAAACTAGAATTGCATCGAGGAAATATTTACAGACTTTTAGATTTCCAGTACTGTTGCCCCACAAGCATCAAATGGTCGAAAAATTGATAATGAGCAAACACATAGAGTTAGAACATGCAGGTACTCAGACACTGATGTCATGCCTCAGAGAATCCTTTTGGATAATTAAGAGCAGAAAGACAGTGCGAGGCGTGATAAGAAAATGCGCCAAGTGTAGAAGATTTTCTGCCCGTCCATTGGAAGCCGTGAGCATTCCTCTTCCAGAAGACAGAGTCAGGGATTCTGCTGTCTTTGAAGTTACTGGCATTGACCTATGTGGACCTTTGTTCCTAAAAACTGACAAAAAGTGCTGGATAGTGCTTGCCACCTGTGCTGTTTACCGAACTGTGCATTTAGAGCTGGTGTCATCTTTGTCCACCGAATGCTTTATACTGGCTCTTCGGCGGTTCATAGCTAGAAGAGGACGTCCTTCCACTGTTTATTCTGACAATGGAAAGAATCTTGGGCACAGCCAATTTTTTAAAGAATATTGATTGGGAAAAAATCGAAAATTTTGCATCAGAAAAAAAATTTCCTGGAAATTTAGTCCTCCTGCACCCTGGTGGGGTGGCTTCTGGGAGAGGCTGATAGGATTATTAAGAGCATGAGAAAAGTTCTGGGGAGAGCTTGTTTGAACGAAGAAGAATTGGTCACTGTGTTATGCGACGCAGAGAGTTTAATTAATTCTCGCCCCTTAACATACCTCTCAGAGGATCCTGATGAACTATCAGCACTTACACCATCTATGTTTCTCCAGGAAATTAGAGAGGTTGGTGTTCCAGATCTGGACATGATAGATTCAAAAAGATTGAACAAGAGGTGTGCTTATAGACTGAAATTGCGTCAAGATCTGCGAAACCGCTTCAGAAATGAGTATCTAGGGATATTGAAAGATTATTCAAAAGTTAAAAGAGAGTCGTTCATTAAAGGTGATCTCGTTCTAATTGGTGATACCAACAACAAAAGAATCAACTGGCCTCTAGGTAAAGTCACAAGGATGTATAAAGGAAAAGACGGAAGAGTGCGTGTAGTGGAAGTGAAAACACAATTTGGAAGTGTTATGAGACCAATTCAGAAACTCTATCCGCTAGAAGTGACTACAGCTGACTCTTTGTCATCAACAGAAAGAGATGTAGAGAATGGTTCTTGCCTCGATCAAGATCAAATCCCTGAGGTGCAAGGAGTGCTCCGTTCTCGTTATGGAAGACTTTTGAAACAAATCAAGAGACTTGATAATCCATAAACTATCATGAACTCATGATTTTTATCATGCTAATTTTGGACTCATATTTGAACTTTTATGGACTTTAATTTTATTTCTTATAGTTATTTTAATGTGTTTTTTAGTCTTTTTCAGGACATTTATTCTTACTCTTGTGACTGCTGTTTTGGATTCTTCTACATCTTCGAATCCAAAGGTGGGAGAGTGTCACAAACTCCCATCTTCTTAAAACGACAGCAGCGCCACCTTTGTAAAAGGAACAATTGATTCAGAATTAAAATGGACGCGTAGGAGAAACATATTGAAACTACGCGATAGAAACTAAATTGAATAGATATTAGAAATGTATTTGTTTAGATTAATTAGTGTCGTGTAATGTCCCGAGTATTAATTATTATGTGTGCTGTAGAAATTAAAACATATAAAATTTCACAAAAGGCTTTTTATTTATGGACTTTTGCTTCAATCAAGGCGTGGCAGCCCTCCATTGACAAGGTAAGCCATTTTACCTTGAATGTTTTATTCATTTAAGTAACA